>MU835161.1:0-41328 GCA_029204225.1 Diphasiastrum complanatum | reverse complement strand
ATAGAAAGTAACTTTGAGCTATCGCTCTATATAATGACATATTTTGTCAACAAAACATCATTTTTTAGTCCTTCATGATATGATGTAGGGTAGAAATTTATTGAAACATCTCATAAAGATTCCATAAAACTAAAAAAAAAAAATTTTGCTGTTTTTTATTTTTTGGATTTTTATTTTTATTTTTTGATAATAAAAAAAATCTGTGAAAAATGACAAATTCTAACTTGGTTGTATGTAATTTTTTTGATGTACTTTGTAATCCACACATGTGAATCCATGTTGCCACGTGTGAAGGCTATCCTAGATAGGTTAGATCTATTCATAGGGTTAGTTAGGTTTGTTTGGTCATGATTCCAAAGTTATAAGACCAAACTCTTCAAATCATGGAGGTAGTTGATCAACCTAACCATCAAATTGGCATTACTCTAGGGTTAGGTAAGATTGACATATTAGGAAAAAAAAAAACGTCAATTAGTCTCCTTATTGCATGCTAGATTTTCATCTAACTTCAAAGAAGAAGAGCCCTATTGTACATACAATCTATCATTCCGTAGTGAGGAGATGGAATTTTGAGATCAAATTGGCAATCTCGATTTTGCCTACATTTGTCTTGTGTTTTTGTGAATGCTTTGGAAACTAAACTTGATCATACTCACTCTCTGATTGCAGGCCGTACTGGAGGTCGTACCACACACATGTGGGGTCAAATTTCCATGTTTGATTATTGTATTTGATTGCTCTTGATTGTAGGATCCTAAATTGCTGATGCTCTCAATAGAATTAACTTCTGTTGGAGAGAAGACTCTAGATGGATGAGCTGGTACAAGTGATCCTGAATGGCCTAGGTGATGAATTCAAAATTTGGTTCAAAGTTTTGCCATTCAAGACACTTTGCCATCAATTGATAAGCTCCATAGTGTGCTAGTGGCTGAAGAGTGTAGGATGCTCCATGCAAGAGCTAGGATGAACTCCTTACCATTGCAGGATGGAGATGAGAAAGCAAATTTCTCATTCAAGGGCAAAGGCAAAAAGGACAAATCAAAGTACAAGTGCTTCTTTTTTTAAAAGAAGGGGCACTTCGCATTAGAATGCTTGAAGAAGAAGAAGGCACAAGAGAACAAACAAAGCAACATTGCACATCAAGAGGAGGATGAAGAAGAATAATCCTTGATGGCATTTATACCATCACCATCATCCAAATCCAACACAAGTGAAGCTTGGTAAATTGATAGTGGGGCTAGCTCCCACATGACCTTCCAAAAGAACTATTTCTCCACTCTAGTCTCTTACAATGATGTTGACTTTACTACAAGTGATCAAGAGTGTAGGATAAGTGTTGTAGGCACTATTACTTTGTGCTTAGGAGCTTTTAAAATGATGAATCTTGAAACTGTCCTTTATGTACCTTCAATCACTAAAAACTTGTTGAGTGTTGTTGGCCAATTAATGTATAATGGCCTAGATGTACTATTTAAGCATGGAGTTTGTTCCATCTTTAAGAATGATGATTACATAGCAAAAGGATTCAAACAAGGTGGATGTTTATATTACATGCTAATGTACTCTAAGCAAGTTGTCATGTTAACAAATTGGTAACTTCTCTATTCCTTCTTGTAAAAGTTTTAAAGACTTTTCAAATCCTATGCAATTTTATTCATATTGATTGTCGATTCCCTTCTCAAGAACTGCCGGCTTTCCCGAACACAAGTTTGGAGTCTTATTGACATGAGCTTGGATGGTGGAGATCTATAGGTGCCTAACACTGTGCTAACTCCAACTCTAGAAGCATGAAAAATCCAATCGAGATGAGTTTAAAGGCCATACACCTTCCAAAGTCGCTTATTGGCATGAAGGCTGGGTAACGCCTGTACCAGTGGCTGTGAGGAAATAATCCGATCGTGCTAGTGAGCGATGGATGATCTGTGAGAGCCCGAAATCTTTGAACATGGGGGGGGGGGGGGGGGGGGGGCGAACATTGGACTGTGTCGGTCGTAATCTGGTCCGTGCTGGGAAGCGACAAGGTACACCTCCCTCGATTCTAGCAACTAGACATCATTCATCATCTTGCGTTGGTGGTTTATGCCCTAGTAGGAGGCCAGCCCTAGTTGTTTAGGTCCTTGTGAGCTACCCTAGGCAGGAGGAGGCAGGTTCAGTGTTCGGGCAAGCCGGCATAATTCAAGAATGGAACCGTCATCTTTTCTCAAAAATCGGCATGGCAAAAGTTGTACAAGATATTTTATGTCATAAATCTTGGGTTTATAAAAAAAAATCGGCAAGTAAGAGCTTGTCACTTAATAAAGACCGAAGAACTTTTTCACATATCGATTTTTGGATTTGGAGGGAAAAAAGGTTTCCAGAACACTGAGGCAGGTTCTTGTGGGAGACATTATTCAATTTCTGCTTCTTTTTGTGTCATATTATATGATTCGACGATTAAGACATTGTTAAAGATTACAGCGGTGATTTCACTTTTGCAAAGGTGTAAGAGTGAATTTGAAATTTTTTCATCACTTGATCTGAAACTCTCTGTAGCATTGGTTAAATTCTATTGCGAATAGGTTCTATTATTTCGATGGATCAGTTCTTGGTGGATTGTGTTTGTTCATGTTGTTTAATATAAGGTGTTGCCGTTGTTGCGGATATTATGCAAAAACACAGCTACAGCTTCATTTGGGAGGTTAGTTCACAAGGCGAACGCAAGAAGTTTAACCGGTCTGTTTGTTTTATTTCGTTACAGAAAACGCTTCGTTTGGTCAGTAGGTAAATGATTTTCATCTGATATTCCCTGTTGAAATCCAGAATATTTGACGACAGCAATCTTTTGATTAAACCAGCACAGCTTCCCATTTTTGCTTCTGTCCCCAATTCAGTAAACAAAGTGCATATTATAATCTGTTGATGTTTTGCGTGATGCCTAAGGCGAAAATTAGAGAAGCTGATCGAGGAAAAAGTACTGAATACTAGTACTTTGGACTGTGAATGGTCGCATAAAAGGAACCGACATGCATAAAAGAAAAGAGAAAATGAAATCACAAGCTATAAACCTTTCGGTGCAAGCGCTGCCTGATATTATGCAGATGTGTGTTTGTCCGACCGACTGACCTGGGATTTTTGTTTTGGTTTTGTCGGATCTACTGACCTAAGATTTTTGTTTTGTTTTTTGAACCACTTACAAGCCATTACCATAGTTTACATTTTGCATTCTTTACACAGAAGGGTAGTAGGTACAACGTTGGTCTCGTGAACTCTGAACCTAATGCGGAGCACAAGGTTCCAAACATGTCAATGAAGTAGTAGGTGGGGTTAAAACCTGCATCAACAATGAGTATAGGAAGATTATTCATCTACAAGTGCGTGAAAACCGACACCATGTGAGAATGGAACCAGTTTCTTCCCTAAAAAAGATTTCCTAAAACAATGTCAAGGATGTTGACATTTAAAAAGCTGACATTTTATTTTTTCATGTAAACAAGAATATTGTGGTATACGACCAAGGCCTTGTCATTATGATGATATTTTTGAGATTGTATGGAAATTTTTTGATCTTGAATTGAAAATTTCATACCCTAACATCAAACCATAGTTGCCCTTTCCAGAACGGAACACGTTCTAAAATGTCGTTTCGGAGAGTTCCGTTCCCGAACGATCCTTGAAAAGGGAAAATTAGTACGTATTTTAATGTTTTTTTTTCTAGTTGTATGGTAGCAAGTATCGATGATGGTAGTAACAGAAAACGGTTGTTGGATGAGGGTAATTTTTTTATTATTGCTGATCGTTTTTGCTTCAAATGCCCATCAAACTAGCTCTACGATTGGGGCCACATTTTTAAGTTTTAGATGCATTTTTGGGGACCCAAGATTAGATACGTTGTTAGTCAACCCTTAGACTTGAACAAATTTTTGATATGAATCTTGAAATGGAGAATACCTACTTATTAGAAGATTTGGAAAGGCAAGGCTAACACATCCATAGATCAAAACAAAGACAAATTTCAAATAAAGAAAACATTAGAAATTTCTCTCGCACCTAGTTTCCTAAAAAAAAAATTGCATACATGCTAAGCAACTATTGGTCGTCATATACAACATACACAACTTGGCAATGCCGTTGATGGAGCTAAGCTCCTTAGATGTCCTACACAGTGGTCAGGATTCAAGCCAGCACCTTTCCGGTGGTAGTCAACAACTCAATCCATGCACCCCACTACGATGGACTTTTTATTACATTTTGAAATTCGCTTTGAACAATGTGTTTCAAAATGTATGGTATGCCATTTTGGTTGAAACAAGTTTTTTTTAGCATTGGAGCAACGTAATTAGTTCTATTCAAACTCCAATCATATTGGAACTATTGGCATGGTAGTTAGAATTTCTTTTCTTATCTAGATGATTGAAATTTGATTCAAAATGTGTAAACATGTACTAAATGATTTTGTGAATGCAAATATGTAATCTTTATTTGATAATAAATTTTTAATCGTCTGTTTTTTTGTATGAGGCCAGTGACATTGTTTCGTATTCCAACGATTCACTCAAGTCTTTACAAATAAACATTATTTTTGTTCACTGAACATTGCATTTGGCAAAAAATCAACAAAAATAGTAGAAGGTAGATACCAACTTAATCTATTATTCTTTGAATCATAGCTACATTTTAATATACTGAATATCCATATAAAGCCTATCGAAAACTTTCTGAAATTGCTGAATCTGGAGAAATCCATTCCTCACTTGAAAAATCTGGTAGAGGATATGGCTCTAATCTACCCACTAAATCATTTTTATCAAGAATATAAGTGTGATCATAAAAAAAAACTCCCAACGCTAAAAGGAATTTTGGAGAACGTCCCTTATATTGCAATATACCGATATCAGAATGTATGACATCAATTATTCATGCAATAGATTGAACTGATTGTCATTCAACGAAAATTGATGGATATATATTTGCAAAACCAACAAAATATCGTGAGAAAAATTTAATATAAAGAAAATGCTAATACTAAAGAAGTTTAATCTGAATATGGACATAGTAATCATATACTTACAATTGTATTTTCTTCTATCATCTGGATTCAAATCTCGGATGTTGATCTCTTTGTGAAGATAAGCATGTTGAACTAAAACTTTCCTGATAGATTTACCAGCAGCTGATACTTTGAAATCCATTGTCCTTCACTTCCAAGAGCTTCTATATATGCTATCTCATCTTTTTCTTTTTTGGAAAGAGCCTTTTGAAGAAGGATGCATCAAAATCCACTGATATTTACGATATATTATTGGTATCCATTGATCTTCTGCATTTTTTTCATTACAAATATTGATTGCATCAGTGGTTCCTCTTGGTCTCCGATTAGTCCAAAATATGTCTATGGAAGTTGATTACGAATGAGAACGAAGAGAATTAAGAGAATGAGAGGTATATCTAAGAATGAGAAGAAATTTCCATACTATAGAGATTAGTTAACTATAGTTCATGAACACTGAATCCAAATTAACCTCGAGTTTACAAATACGGGTAGCAAAGGAATATTCGGGCATTAACGGTGTGGGATTTTTGAAAATCGTCAAATTTTGACTGGGAATGACAAAAAAAAATTCGTCCGTCAACAAGCACTGGTACAGTAATATCCCCTGATGCTTTGGCCATGTAATTCTTTTTTACTATCTATTTAATTCTCAAAGCTCATTCACTTTGTAACATTCTAAACAACTTATGATTATATCATCATCAATCTCTCCTTTTGTATATACACGTGATGTTTCATTAGTAGAAGTATAGTTGGTTGAACTGACTGGTGTTTTTTCTTCATACTCACTTTCCTCTGCAACATTACTTTTTCTTTTACTTCATAATATAGAGAAGGGTTTAGAATTGAGAAACCACGATTTCAAATTTCGTCAATGGGTGACTACATTGGCTTGGTGCAATCAAGGTTCCAAGTAGCGCAAAATCTGGTGATACCCCACAGTTTTAATGACTACAAGCATCAACCATCATCCTTCTTAATTTTCCTACTAGTTTACTCCTTGTTGATTGTGCTAACTTAAGGTGCCTTTGGCTTGGAGTTATTGGACATGCTATTTCTAAGACATAAATGCATTTTTTTGGTCATGATATTTACGTTTGACCCATAATCTACCGAGATATAAGTGGGTATAGACCCTTCGATTTCTATTTCAATATATGATGCTCCCTGATCTTTTAAATCGACTACTACAACAATTGCATTTGGCAACTTTTGTTTTCCTCTTCCTTTCTATTTAAGAGTTGTTTAAATATAATCCTAGTATGTAATTACCTAATATTTGACATGATATTGTAGGAGTTTCTTATGGTAGATCTGATAGGATCTATTATAGCCTTAATAAATTTACTAGACATAGGTTGTCATGTCTTGCATGTAATTAGCCCATGGGCTCAATAATAGACATTTAAAAATGGCCCAAGTTAGAGTATAATCAATTTTATAATATAGAGAATAAGTGCTATTGTTAATGGTGGAAATTGTAATAATGGCTGAAAGGCCCAATTTACCCAAACAAGGCCCCAAACTCATAATAGAGACGTAAAGGCCTACTATAAATAGCTAGGTGACATGATCTTATCTACGTGCAATTATGCTACATAACAACGTAAGCATCAAAACAAACCAAAAGTAAAGAATATCCAAAACAATTCTCCAACTATTGAAAGATATGTGTGTATATACATCTTCAAAACTACATGCCAATATATACATGATGTCTTCTCTTTGAGACAGTCCTGCATAGCAGGGCTGTCGTCAACGGTCTCGACACGTGTGTCATTACGAGGCACGTGTATGGCATACTGCACCCAACATTAAAACGAGTGTACACTGACAGAAATATAAAATATTGTATCAACACAGCAGACTTAAGCTTTCATTTCTAACACTCCCTAAAGCTTAAGTCTGTTCTCAATGTCATAAAAGAGAAAGTTGATCTCTAAGCACATCACACTTGTCCTTACTCAAAGGTTTCATAAGGACATCAACTATCCGAGTACTACAATGCACTATTTTAACTTCATTACTAAGAACACGATCACGTACAAAGTGATATTTAATTTTTATGTGCCTAATTCTAGCATGATAAACAAGATTCCTCACAAGTTGTATGCCGCTCTGGCTATCGCAAAATATGGTAATCTTGAAATCCTACTAAAGTTCAATCTTTGCAAGCAACTGTCTTAACCAAACAGCTTCATGTAGACCTAAACCTATCCCTAATGCTAATTCTGGTGGATCTTTCATCCCTACCAAGTTAGGGTTGGAATCTTGGAGATCCCTTAACAATGCAAAAATTATCAAAAATAGCTCCTCCTTTTTCTCTCTTGTATCTAAGCATGATTTGGACTCATTACAAACGTTCTATCACTTAGGTCTACTTGAGAACATCCTTATGAGTGGAATCCTATGCTATTTGGCACATGTGACAAGCCACATCATGACCATCTAACTATTTACAAGTCATATGACCAAAAAGTAGTCAAGCTAGAATTGTGAATTTTTAACAATACGGTGGATCGACTTCAGCTCAGCACGCGCAATGACAAGGGAAATATCTTTTTACATTTATGTTACTATAATAGGATGTTTGAGACCATTCATGTGAAGCATTTTTAGCGGCTCGTATTTTAGTACAGATTTTTGGCTTTATACACAAGCCCTTTTAAGATATTGGGTTTGCTTGGTCATACATGCCTAACATTAAATGTCTTTTGTGATTTCAAAATCGAAAATCTATCTCTATGCTCCTGTGTTGCTTTGAAACATTTCAAAAATTTCATTTCTGAGAAATTTGATCATGTGCTAACAACGGATTGCAATATAATTAGAAGTAGGTACCGAAAACAATCTATAGAAAAATGTCTTAATTATATTACTTTACAACATACAAATATCTATAATGTCTCAAGAAGAAGAAGGCACAAGAGAGCAAACAAAGCAACATTGCACATCAGGAGGTAATTTATGATTAGTTGTAGATGTTTAATCTTTCTGATCTGGAATTTACACGACGCGACACAAAAAAAAAAAAAAAGTTTCACGAACTATATAGTTTCTGCTTGATGCATAATTCAAAAAGACGAAAATATACAAAATACATGTCCGCCTGTGAGCGAGACAATTTTGAAAAAGAGAATCTGTAGATCCAGAAGTCCGCTAGTAAGCAAGACACGAATCGTGGGAGAACTATATTTCTCTCACGTCAATGCACTACGTGAATCTGTCATGCAGTGCTAAAGATCAAGAAAATCAATAGATAATATTGTAGCTGTTATGCACATATTATTTTGTGTGATTGCATTATCTCGAATAAATTTTGTCTGATATTATTTGTGTATCTGATTCACTTGTTTATTTAATTCCACACATTGGTTTGATTTGTTGAATGCTATATTAATTTGTTAACGTAGATCAGCAGTGTCTGTCTACACTCTGAAGGATTGTAGAAACTATATAGTCGGCAGTGAACAACAATCATATCTGAATTCCTGACGAACTGATTTGTTCGCGAATATTTTTGCTTTGTTTCGTGATTCGTTTCATTTTGTTTCGCTTCGTTTCGCAATTTCTATGCTTCCAGCATGAATCAATATCAGAGCTTGTTTAAGTTTCGCTTCGCTTTGCTTCGTATCGTTTCGTCTAGATTTCGTCTCATTTAGTTTTGTTGTGTTATAGAGCCTGATTAATCCAACACGAATTATTCTCGAACAGAAATAATTCGAGTTTCGCTAAAGTTTGCGAATCGTTCGAGAGACCTCCATCAGTTTGTCACCAGAGTTTTGGCTGGAATTTGCATTTTCTGAAGCAAATTTTGCATCATCAAAAGGACATTTTTTTCACTTTACTTTCTTACAATGATGTTCATAGATCAATCTACACTGCAAGTAGTCAAGATAGGAACCATTCCATTGTATGTTGGATCATCCAAAAGGATGAATCTTGATAATGTTCTTTATGTTCCTGAGTTAACTAAGAATCTGCTTAGTGTTGGCCAATTAATGGATAATGGACTTGATGTACAATTTAAGCATGGAGTTTGTTCCATCCTTAGAAATGATGCATGTATAGCTAAAGGATTTAATCAAGGTAGATTGTTTAAGCTTGATGCTGATATTGCAGTGGAGAGTGTTAACTTGGCAAAGGTGGATATATCAAAGGTGGAACTATGGCACAAAAGGTTGGGCCACCCCAACTTCAAAGCCATGGAAACTATGTGTGCAAAGGAGCTTGCACTTGGCCTAAAGTCTTTGAAGCAACGAAATGTGTCTGACCTGTTCTTTATGAACATAACTCTGGCAAATCGGGAGTAATCATCAATGAATGTGAGAAAATATAGAGCTTGACCTAATGAAGGTACGCTCATAGGACCACACAAGTCATTGTGTATCAGTGACAAGATGGACTTTGTCCTTTTGGCTTGTCCTCTAGGAAATCTCATTCTAGGTTGTTTCCCTAGTAGACGATTTTCACAGATAGTCTGATTAGCTGTGGTGACAACAATTATATTCATGTCCTTGACCATTTTATTGTGATGCATATACAAGATTGAACGCATGTTTAAATGACCTAATCTTTGATGCCATAAATTAGCATCTGAACAACTCACAGAAAGTGCAACATCGTGACTCAGTATGTACAAATTTTCTTATCTGTAAGCATAGAGGATTTCCTTTGAGTTCTCATCTAAAATATTACATCGGTTGGTAGTGAACAAAGCTCTATAGCCCTGATCTGTGATCTTCCTAATAGATAAAAGGTTCTTTGTGCATTAGGATGCTTTGCCATTTCTAGCTTTTGTAGCTTGTTGTGCAAAGATCTTAGCCAAGTATTTTAAGAGTTTGGATCCATTCAAGATCCACTTTTTTCACATGATATCAGAGCTAGTTGGTTGTTATTTTTAGTAAGGTTTCCATTTATGGTGATATTTGGATGTTTGATCAAGTTCTAGCATGATTATGCATTGCACTGTTGATCAAATCTTACTAACCTTTGTTTTGTGAGTTGAAAGCATATTTCAGGTCTATTGAAGATCAGAGGCTGAGAAGAAGCTATTTTGGATCAGATCATAACACCTAATCATTTGTTGATTGTGAGGCTTGTGCATATTCAATACTAACAATGTTATGTTCAATGTATTGTTGACAATCTCCACTTCTGTGGATGAACACTCTCCTTTGTGGATGAACACTCTCCTTAAGTGGATGAACCTTCTCCTTAAGTGGATGACAAATACTCTTTGAGTGATTTTGTAATTTTCCAAAAGGCTGAGCAAAGCTCCCACTTGGATGAAAGATCCCCTTTTGGGTGAACAGATTGTCAACAATCTTTTGCATAAATTTTGGTGTACTTTGTTGAGCATGTAAGTAACTCTCCTTATGTAATTTGATTGGAGCATTTGCTGGAAGGTTTTAACCATTATGCAAATGTGTTTTCAGGTTCTTAACAGGTTGAGGAACATTCTCATGTGAAGTGATCTTAGATCTACATCTAAACACCAAGATTTGACAAGCTGGTGAAGCTAGTCTTGTAATTTACTAAGTGTGCTCTTTCATTCACCTCTAAAGCTTGTATTTATCATTTGCTGGAGTTTATAAACTTTTAGAAGTGTGGTTTACATGTGGCTTTACAGGTTGAATCAATATCTTAGTGTGCTGATTATATGTTGATCAAGTTTGTTCAATTCTATGTATTCTTGGCAGCCTAGTCTTGTGTATTTTCTAAGAATGCAAGTAACTCTTCACATCATAACTTGATTTGGTCACTTGCTAGAAATTTTGAGAGCTTCAGCAAGAGTGTGTTCAGGTTGGTTTGAGTTTGTAATCCATTCTTAGTGTGTGCAAAGTGTTGCATGTGTTTCAATCTTCCTTTCTATGCTTGGAAACCGGCCAGGTTCAAGATAGAAGTGTTTTAGGGTCCTAGATCTTCTGAGATCTCCTTATCCATCATTTGTTAAGAGAAAAGTGAGTGCTAGGTGCATTAGGACAGAGCCTAAAAGTTGAAGAATTACTATATTCATGGCTTCCAATGGTGGGATCATGTTAGAAACTCATGATAGGTTGAGTTCATCAAACTACTCTACTTGGAAAGTGAGGATGGATTCCTTACTTGAGTTGAATGAACTCATGGACATAGTTGCAGGAACTGAAGAGAGACCACCCACAGTCAAGAGCAACAAAGATTTGATAAGAAGGCTAAAAGGTCTCTTCATATCGTTAAAATGAATGTTACCAATGAACTTCTCAAGGAAGTTGGTAAAAGTCAAAGTGCAAGTGAGGCATGGAATGCCTTGAAGAAGCTCTTTGAATCAAAGTCCACATCTAGGGTATTGACCCTAAGCAGGCAAATATTTTCTAGTAGACAAAGAGAGGGAGAAAGTGCTCATGCATTTGTCTTGAGAGCTAAGTCCTTAAGTGATGATCTAGCATGCATTGGTGAAAGCATAAAAGATGGTGAAATAGTCCAGGTTATGTTAAATGGTTTGCTAGATGAACATGCTAACCTTGTGCAAAGTTGTGCCATTCAAAGAGTCTTGCCAAGTGTGGTTGACTTGCAAGAAATCTTATTGGCTGAAGAACATAGGTTGCAATCAAAGCTTGATGGTGCATCCTTGCAAAGTGGAGGTGAAGAGGCTTTCTTCACAAAAGGCAAAGTCAAAGGCAAAGGGAAATGGTCCAAAGGTGGTAACTCAGATCATGATGATCACTCTTCCTCCTCCTTTTATAAAGAAAGATAAGTCAAAGTGCTTTTATTGTGGGATAAAAGGTCATTTTGCAAATGAATGTCATAAGAAGCAAAGTAATGAAGGTAGCAAGCAAAACAACTTTTGTACTTCTAATGAGGATCTAGATTCTTGTGATTCTCTCATGATGTGTTCTTCAAGTCTAATGTCAAGTGGAAGTGACAAGGATTCATGGTGGATAGATAGTGGATCTAGTCGTGACTAGTCACAAGGGGTTCTTTACTTCTTTGATCTCTTATGTTGGAACCAAGAAAGTGGTTCACATGTCAAATGGTGGTGAGTGTGTGATCAAATGTATTGGCTCAATTCCTATTTGTCTTTCTACTAATAGGAATGCAAGGCTTGACAATGTTCTTTACATTCCTTCACTTTCAAGGAATTTGCTAAGTGTTGGTCAAATGTTAAAGAAAGGGTACAAGACAAAGTTTGTTGGGGATGTTTGCATCATTACTAAGAGAGATGTCTTGATTGCTAGGGGCAATAGACAAGGTAGACTTTACAAGCTTGATGCATTTGTTATGTCTAACAAGAGGAATGAAATGGATGTTGGTGGTTCTCTCAACTTTCAAAAGTCAATTCCTAGCATCAATAAGATTGGTATATCTTATGCAAAGTCTAAAGAGCTTCCTTATGCTAGATCTAGGTTGAGATCTAATGAGCTTCTTGGAGATAGTTACTATTGTGCTAACTTGGAAACATTTGGTGAATCTATGATCAATGTTTTGGATCCAGTGGATCTTGAAGATGGACTAGTGCTAACTACTAGTCAAATGGAGTCATGTGGTGCTAAATTAGTATCATGTTTGAACTCTTCTACTCATAGATTTTCAAGTCTTGGTGGCTCTTTAATGGAACTACATGGCAAGTGCAAAAATGGAAAATGTAAGAAGAGAACTAACTTCATCAATAAAGGAGATGAAAACTTGTCTTTGGAAATGGTTGTTGCTAATGACTTATTTACTCATTTGGAAAAAGATGGTGCTTTGAGCATGTTTGAAGAAAAAGGTTCTTTTGCATCTTTATGTGATGAGTCCAAGAAAGTCATTTGTGCAACAAGTGGTGTCACATGTATTCATAAATAAAGTAGTCAAAAGGTTCTATCATGGGACTTGATGAGGAAGATCTCAAGTCAAAAGAAAGAGATGAATGTGAAGTGTTCAAAGTAGGATGTACTTTGAATAATGATTTTGTGAATGATAGTGAGGGTTCATTATCATTACCTATATCATTGATTAGAATTCCAGGTTTGAAAAGAAAAAGTACTTAAATCATTCTTACGTTGAAGGTACTATGTATTCTTTTCATGGCTTCTAATGTTCGAGATTCTTCCATTTCTTATGATGCAACTATCAAGAGGGAGATTGCTATCTTTTGTGGTGTGATCATTAAGAGGCAGTCTTGTGAAGGAAAGGGCAAAGGAAGAGTGACTCTTGGGAAGATCCAAGGCATGGATCTTACATCTATTCATCAACTCAAAGGATGCTATGATTGTGGTGGAGTGTTCATGCATGATCAAGATGGCAAAAGGTTGGATGAAGAAGACTACATGGAGCAACTCAAGTGGCAATTTCTTCAAGGCAAGGAAGATCTCATTGGTGAGCTCATTGAGGTTTGGTTTGAACTCAAATGGGCTATTTTAATTAGGCTTGATACTCAACTTCATCTACTCTACTTCATGTTGGATAGAATTGTAGAAATCTATCTTTGGGTTTATGATGGTGACATTGTTTTCACTAACTATAGTGAAAGGTTGAAATCAAGCAATGATGAGATCTTGTGGGATGTTAATCATGTGTTTGAGAGGGAGTATCTTCAGAGGTTCAGATCTGAAGATGTTTATAAATGCAAAGTCCTTGATGTTTTGTTGGAAGATCAAGATGTTGAAATTGAATTGCTTCATCAACACCAAGAGGCAAGTAGCAATTGGAAGCTAGTCAAAAGCATCAAAGGGGAGCCACATGGGCAAAGCATTTTGGATCTGTTTTTTACATGTTCTTGAAGGTTCAAGTAAGGTTCTTGGAGCAACAAGGAAGTGTCCTTTTACTCTACCTTACTTGTTTAATCTCATGTATGAACATTGTCATGTCAATGTGTTGGAATTGTCAAAATTCAATGAAACTAGTTCCATAGTTTTGCATCCTTTGGATCTTGGAGATGGAATAGTTATCATTTTTGGTTTTTATGATCAAGTACATGCATTCATTCAAATCTTGAAAGATATTGAAGTGGTCAATATGTTTACTTTTGATCAAAGTTCAAGATCTAGCATCCTAGTGTTGGCAAATTGTCAAATTGTTGACAATGTAGGATCAAGGGTTGTATGCAAATCTTGTGGAGATACTTCAAGTATTTCAAGTTCAGGTTTTGCTCATTCAAATGGAGCAGAGAACACATCATTTTGGCATTCATTCACTCAAGGGCTTTCATGGATTGGAGATCTACAAAGGCAAGGTGGTGATGGAGGTTCATTCATGGAGATACATGGTGCATTCACTATGGACATAGTGGAATGTGGAGGAGGCATGCAAACACTTGTTGGTTACTTTTACTTACAACTTGTTTATTGTTGTTTTACAGAGAATTCAAAGGTGGATACATGGAAGAATCCTTTCATTATTATTCTATGTTCTTTTACATGTATCATGTTCACCATTCTATGTAAAATTGATGTAAGAAATAGTGAAGCATCCTATATGGACACTATTATCTATATCAATTATGTTGTACTTCATATTGTACATATTATAACACTTGAGAAGAGATCTATTATCATGATGGAGACCATTCTTAGGTTGGAGCAAAGTAGTGTTGTAAAACTAGCAAGTTAAAGTGAAGAGGGAGTGTGAAAATTGTCAACATTTTCTAGCTAGTTTGAGGCCTAAATTGGCAATTTTTGTACATAGTTTTGGATCTAACCTTTCACACATGTGAAAGAGCCTAGATACCTTTATTTTAGTATATATTTCATGTTGAAGAAGTCTCAAACTTCAAGACCTTTGAAATGACACCAAAATTATGTTATTTGGACATATAGGCCAAAATTGGCTATTTTAGGGTACTGGTGCCCTAAATTTGGGTCCTAAGTTCTAGAGAGAGGAGAGAGAAGGTCATCTCTCTCACCTATATTAGGCTAAAATTCGTGGAGAACAGGTTGGAGAAACTTATTGTATAGTTGAGAGAGATCAATAGATCATTGTCACAGTTTCTTCCTCCATTGAAAGCATTGCTTTGTGTATTGTCTTCAAGCTTTTGTGTATGATCTTAAGAGGTTTCCAAAAGTGGTATGCTGCTGTTGTAGGGCTGGTATGCTGTTGTTTTTGGCTGTCATCAGTACCTTTTATTAGTTTCTTTTGTCTCTTGAATGCTTTGTCAAGTTCATGTGTATCAAAGGTAGCATTAGGATGCTTTGCCATTTCTAGCTTTTGTAGCTTGTTGTGCAAAGATCTTAGCCAAGTATTTTGGGAGTTTGGATCCATTCAAGATCCATTTTTTTCACATGGAGCCCTCCCTACCCTCTTTAAGAGCTTACAACTCTTGATAGACACATCAGATTGATTTGGTTTTAATTTCTATGGAAATTACACATCATAAGCTTTCCATCAAGCTATAGCACCACTATCTTTGGATCCACAAGCAAGGAGATAAAAGGGACTAAAAATCTTCGATTTTCACATGTGCGAAATTCCAAAATTCCATACTACCACTTTTTAGATCCAAAAATTTAGTTTCAATCCGATTTGATCCAAACACACTTTAGAGAAAGGTGAGAAAAAGTGTATAACTGCTTCTTGATTTAGCTTTCAAATTCTTGTACAATCAGAGATGTTAGCATGCAAAGCTCAATTTGGATCTGATACCATGACAAAATTTCCAGAATTCACACGTGTGGGGATGATCCACAAGTATGATAGAGCTAATTAAGCTTTATGATTAGCACAATAACCTGATTCTAGATTGAATAGCAAGATCTAGTACAGAAGTTAAGGCTTAACCACAATCTAGCATGCTAAGCATCAGAGAATGATAGCAATGAATCATAAATGAGTAAAAGTACAAGAAATTAGTGTATTAGCATTAGCCTCAACACGAGTTAGAGAGAGAAAGATAGAGAGATATCAAGCAAAAATGGTGTGGATCCAAAATGGCATGAAATAGCTACAAAGCTTTGGTTCTTCATAAAAAAAATGAATGGGAATGATATGTACATATATAGGAGAGCCAAAATTCATGGTACTCCTTGCATTCAATGCATATTCTACACTTATTCAAGTGCAAATCATATTATCTTGACACCTAACTGCTTGCATGCACAGATTGCACCTAACTTCTATCTACTTTCTCCAAATGGCAATTTCTCAACTAGCCAGGTACAAAACTACATGCACGTCTCCATTAGAGTGATTGCATGCCTTGCATGTCACAATGAAAACTTAGGACATAATGCATTTATTGTGGCTCGAGTTTCTACAAGGTCATATTTGATCAATTCCCTGTGAAATTCTACATGCATGTCAAACTAGACTTTTTCAACATCATTGCATGTCATACTAGACCAACTAGACTTCATGCATGTCATTGGAATTTGATCTACCTAACTCAAACTCACCCTATTGGATCCATTTGCATCCAATAGCTTTCTTGTCCTTAGGTAACTCCACCAATCTCCATGTTCCATTCTTCATAAGAGCTTGATACTCAAGATCCATTGCTTGGATCCACTCCTCTTCTTTCCTTGCTTGATCTACACTTGTAGGTTCATCCAAAGAGGTTAGGAAAACATCATCATCACCATCTAAAGTAGAATCCTTTTCATCAACATCAAGAATGTTAGATCCATCCACATCACCATCAATCATGCTTGAAGACACTTTTGGAATGTTTCCCTCATCAAAGATGACATCTCTACCAACAATCACTCTGTTAGTAGAAGGAATGTAAACCTTGTAGCCTCACTATATCCAACAAAAATACCTCTTCTTGAAGATAGATCCCCCTTGGTCCTATCATCAAGAGTAATGTTGACATAGCATGTGCATCCAAAGGTTCTTAGAAAGTTGACACTTGGCCTCCTCTTGAATAGCATCTCAAAAGGTGTCTTTCCATCCAAAATAGCACTCGGCTACCTATTGCATAAGAAATTGGCACACAACAAAGCTTGATCCCAAAATGGTTTGTCAAGATTAGCACTTAACCTCATAGCTTTAGCACTTTCACATAAAGTCCTATTCTTCCTTTAAGCCACTCCATTTTGTTGTGAGGTCCTTGATGTTGTATACTCCCTCTTCATCCCATGCTCATCACAAAAGGCCTTGAACTTGGTAGATATGTACTCACACCACCATTGTCACTCCTTAAGCACTTGATCCTTGTGGAAAATTGGTTCTCCCTTGCATTCTTGAACTTGATAAAGACATCAGATACTTCATCCTTGCTCTTTAGTAGATAGATCCAACAAAATCTACTAAAATCATCAATGAATTGTTACATACATCTTAGCTCCACTATTGCTAATTGTAGTAAATCCATGAATATCCGAATGTACAAGTTGAAAAGGCTTTGTAGACCTAGATATAGATCTAGTATAATGTAGTCTATGTGACTTCGACAAAGCACAAGACTCACATACATGTTTGATGCCACTTAAGAAACTTGGAAGACCTATCACAATCTTCTTCCTAGCCATTACCTCCAATGACTTGAAGTTGAGGTGTCCCATCCTTTTATGCCAAACCTCTTGAATAGGTATTTGCTCCCTTGCAACACATCCAACTTGGTTAGCAATAACACAAGCATCTAGTTTGAACAACTTCCCTTGCCTTTTACCTTTTCCAATCAAGACATCCTTTCCTTTGATCATACAAGCATCTCCATCAAACTCCACTCAATGGCGACCAATGTGCAAATTCTCCTCTTTTGTGAAGGTTGTCTAGCAACAAACTTGGCCAATAAACTAGCATGTGTGCCCTTTTCATTGTGCTTCACCGACTCTGGTGAGAGTGTCAAGATGCGATTGGTAGTTTTGACATTCATGATTGAGTGGTGAGCTTGTCATGCCGATGACTGGTCTCGGGTAGCGTGTCCACGCTAGGGACCGATAGCCTAACAACCCGTAAGTTAATTGTGACTATAAGGGAATTGGGGCCCTTATGTGTACATGGTCATGATTAATGGTTGTCGGCCTAAACACATGGTGGTGGAGTTGGTATGGGTCTATCAGTGAGTCATTAGGGAACTGAATGACGTGGCCCAGATAGGCTGCAGAGGTGTCCAGTGAGGTGTCACAGTGCAGTACTAGTGGCGCATGGGCCTTGGAGGGTATAAGTATACATGTTGGGCTCTCACTAGTGTATGCTTGATTGTGTGATTAGTAGCTACATGCTGCTGGTGTGACTCCTCTTTCCATGACTCTAATTGATCCATAGCTTGGGGGCTAGATCCGTACGATCTAGGTTTGGTTGGGTTGGTTTAAACTCCACCAGTTCCCATGTGTTGTTGCTTTGTATGGTATGCCTAGATTAGAATCCTGTTGTGAGGACTTTATATTGGTATCAGAGCCAGTCTAAGCAGGATTTACCATCGAAGGTGTTGAGTGGAAATTTCAACGTTTTCTCGAGAATCCGGCGGAGTAAGCAACAAACGGTGGAATTGTGGGATTTTCTTCCCATTGGAAATATTTTTCGATTTGCAATCGGTTGTGTGGTAAGTGACTACCAGGTTTACAATCGGTTTGTTTTTATGCTTTTCGAATTGGTTTCTTGGAAGGAATTCCGTGTCAATTCTGTTGTTGTCGATTACTCTGTGGTTAGCATCTTTGTGAAAGCAACAAGTTACTTTATTGGTTGGCTGAATTTTTTCCTACAGTCTCTTATTCTTCTTATGAATGGTTACTATATTTTAAATGTTGTCTATTGCATGTTTGGAAGTCGGTTTGGTTTAAATCGGTGGGAATAGGTTGTAATAGAAGCAAAAATACTCTAACCGGTTTGGCTGTTGAGTGTTGGTGATGTTTGACAGGATTGCAAGGCTGCTTACTGTGAATCATAGGCTTATGTTTCGTTTTCCAGCAAACAAACAGTTTGTTTGCAGGATTGTGATCCTGTAAAGCCATCCTTGAGGATGGTTGGGTTCAGATTAAATGACTATTTGTGAAAGTAATTCTTAATGCCTGCAAAAACTAGGGCTTCTGGAAAATTTTGGTAGCATAACTGTTGTTTTTCATGCACATTGAAGCAAAACCCTGCAAAATCTTGTATTAAAACCATTGCTTATGCTGGAAACAAGTAATACAAGTATAGCTAACTGCAAATCGCTAATAGAGTAGTGGTAATCTGCAAAAAAACAGCAGATAGGTTGTGCTTTTTGTTTCCTGCAAGTAAAGGTTAAAGAACTGCTGGTAAAACTCAAAAATGTGATGAAACAAAAGTCTAGAAACCGCTGGAAATCCACCCTCTGCCTGCCTGTTAACCTGCATGTTAGTGTTCTATGAATGAGGTAGCGGTGGGCGCTCTTACGGCCCTCACTCTCCAAAGAAATCGCTCTCTCTCTCTCTCTCTCTCTCTCTCTGGTGAGCACTCGCTGGATCCCGAGTTCTCTGGATTCGGCCGTGAGGAAGGGCGCGAGAGACGGGCTGAGGGAATGGCCCGTGGACTCGTGGTAGGAGAGTGGTTGGAAGAAGCGGGGGGGGTGGGGGGGGGTGGGGGGGTGGCCCCGAACTTAAAGTTTTCTTTTGTTAGAACTTTAAGTTATGCATGCAAGAGTAGGTAAGTTGGGGATTGGTGGACATCTTTAACCAAGTTGAGTTTTTTCCTTTACTTGTGAATTTCTTGCACGAAAGGTGTTTTTTCAGTTTTTATGAATTGTAAGTTAATTTTTGCAGTTAATTATTTGAGTTAACAGTTGTTAATGGATTTGACTCCAATAGGTTCTAGAAATGATGGAGAAAGCATCTAAAACAAAAAATGTACAAAAGGCTTCACACGTGTGACTGTA
Source organism: Diphasiastrum complanatum (assembly GCA_029204225.1). Taxonomy (NCBI): domain Eukaryota; kingdom Viridiplantae; phylum Streptophyta; class Lycopodiopsida; order Lycopodiales; family Lycopodiaceae; genus Diphasiastrum; species Diphasiastrum complanatum. Next base: position 21,568 of record MU835161.1, on the reverse strand, counting down.
CGGCCTGATTGGACCCAAGTATAGAAGCAGCACCTTCAGATCAATTGAATCATTACAAGAAACCAAAAATCATAGCAATCAATACTCAAAATGTAGACAAACTAGTCATGAAGCAAGATTTTGAATTTTCATCAAATTGCTTGGGAAATTCCACATGGATATATACATAATCACCTCGGATATGAGGGTTTAGGGTTACCTCTGAACCATTCATGACCTAAACCTAAAATCTAACCTATCAGGTCATAAGATCTACCCTAATTCGCGGTTGACTAGATCTTGAGATCCTTCAACAAGGTAAAAATATGCTATTTTTAGTTCCTACAAAATCTCTAGCTTATCTATGTACATTTTGGCATCATTACAAAGGTGCCAAAACAATGTTAGGCTTAGAATAATCATTGTTGAAAAGATCCTAACATAGTTGGTGCGTGACATACCACATCATGTCCAAATCACAATTTCCAAGTGAAATTTACAAACTAGCTTGTATGAATTCTAACATTTTTTACGTCTCCAAAGATGACAAGTCAGGGGCCCCTCTTTCATTTTCTCATTTATTTGACCTTGTCTTCTCCCTCTCCCCCATCCTTGCCTGATCTTGAGAACAATTGCTCTTTTATCTCTCATCTTTATTTCGATGACTCTCTCTCTCTCTCTCTCTCTCTCTCTCTCTCTCTCTCTCTCTCTCTCTCTCTCTCTCTCTCTCTCTCTCTCTCTCTCTCTCTCTCTCTCTCTCTCTCTCTCTCTCTCTCTCTCTCTCTCTCTCTCTCTCTCATGGATGCTTCTATACTTAGTCACACCGTCCTATGCTACTATATACCGCTAAACAACAACAAACTTCCGATACTTCAAAGTTTATAAGGAACACTTCTAAACTTGCAAGACATATGTTCAAAAATCTCCCTCTTCTTTTTGTTCAAATTAAAAAGGTTTTCCACTTTTTTCAAAGGAATGAGACTCACTCTCTGGAGCTATTTGCTGGTAAGAAGCATTCTTGACATCTTTTTTATGTTGGACATCTTACACTTATATGCATAATCAGCCTGATGTTAGCTATGATGCTTGATGTTTGAATACCCTCTTTCTGATGCAATAGATTTGATGTTTACTTGTGATTGTTGATGGCTCGCTGTCTAGCAATGGACAGCCCATCATCTCTTTGATTGCAAATGTGCCCATATGCCTCATAAAGGCAATGATGGACTAATAGAACATCTTCTTCAAGAAAAGAAACATGTCTTTCTACTTGCTTGGCAGCAATGGACCATCAAAAGTCCTGAGCAAATTCTGGTTGATGAATGTAGTAGACTTGGCTCTATTGGTATCAAAATCAATGAAAGAATAGTTGTTGTCTAGCAATGGACAACAAGCTAATAGAGCTCATTTTTATCTAAATTTTTGGTGTATGTCTGGCTGCTAGTCCAGCGATAAAATGGTCCTTTTTTTTTCTAGAATACACTTCTAGTCTGGCGATTAACAAACAAAAGGCTACACTCTTTGTTTTATCACAAAAAATGTTTAGAATAAAGATGATGTTTGGTGGACAACAAGTAGTTATGTATACTCAACACTTTAAATGTCATTTTAACATCTCTTCTCAAAGGTTTTATCTATCTCATATATAAGATATATCATTTGACAATGTCATCCACACTTTGTGAAAATTGTAGCATACTTTGTCAATACGGCCTACTATCAATTTCAATTTGGTTCGAGTTCGAACCATACGCTACTTAGCCTCCACAAAGATACGTCATTTATCAAGACATACTAAAACAAGTGAGCTTCATAATTTTTTTTGTTTAGGCACTTAGATTTGATTCTCGAACAAAGATATGAGATAAAGAATATGTGTTTTGGCTAATTGTGTCTTTAAAAGAAAACAAGCTATTTGCGGATATAACATGGCATCCCCGCAAAAAACCACATCTATGAACATCCAGGTATGACTTCTTGTTATGAATTTCAAGTTGTATACAAACCATACGCATCGTGAATAAATCATGGAATAATCATTTCCATTCTACTTTACATCTACCTCTCTTCAATATGCTTAGATAATGACATATCTTCCAATACTATTACAAACCAACATAGCTATTCTTGAATGATTCAAGCCCAAACCTAATCATAGGTTTTCCAATATAACATTCTTAGACAGCATGGGTATGTGTAAGAAACAAAGTTTTTACATAAGGGTTAGAATGGCACGAATATGCCCTAATACCTGGTAAAAACATTGGAAATCCTTAATTACCAATAAACTGACTAAACGATTCTTAAACAAATCCTTGTCAAAAACCTAAGAGTAGGGACTCCAAGAAAACGGTCTTAGACAACATGGCTATGCGTAAGATACGTAGTTTTTACGAAAGAGTTAGAATGGCACAGATCTGCCCTAATACCTTGTAAAAACATTGGAAATCTCTCACTAATAATTAATCATGTCTATTCGAAGCAATGTCCCTATACCATGGTTGACATGTGAGTTCTGTATAGCATGGTTTTGTTCAAAATCAATCATACAATCAACTATGGCAAAACTTAACCTTATCCTAATAAGTGCTACTTTAGACCTTTGGTGAGATACAACTGGAAAGCATGGATATGCTCAAGAGTATGGACAATAATGCATGACATACCTTGCTTTGCAAGGTCACTTGGGTTAGCATGGCATGGATTTGCCCTAATACCAGCACGCGTGCCCACACCAAGTCTTTAGGCTAAGTAAAATGTAAACGATTAAAACTATTCATACTCTTTTTATAACTAAAAACGAACTGATACGGACATGATTGCCCATAAACTGATTAGCATGGCACTCGCCTTGATACGGTAATATTAGATGCTTTATGGTGCTTTTTAGTACTGTATTTTACTTTTCAGCCATATTTTACCTTGTTGGATTATGAATAAAGACTTCAAAAGGTCTCAGTCTTGCTTTCTCAATAGGAACTAAGTGCAGTCTTGTATCTCTCTCTATGCATCCTAGTGGTGTGGGATTAATTTCATTTTATTCTAAAAAAAGCTTTTTTGTGCATTTTTATATGTTCAATTTTAATGGGATTAAATATATTTTATTCTAAAAAAACTTTCTCACGTATTTTTCTGTGTGTTCCATCATTTTCTATCTTATAAAATCTCTCCTGCATGTTTTCTGGGCTATTCCATGACTGGCGGGACAATAATACATAAAGTCTAACGACATGATTGCAGATTTGGTGACAAAGCCGCTCGACAAGCCATTGTTTACAAAACAAAAAAAAAAGCAATGGGATTGGATATGCAGAAAGATAACGTTCAAGAGGGAGTGTTGGAAATGGTGAACTCTTGAAACCATTCCCTGGCATACTCCGAAGCCGAAAAGGTCGAAGGCAAAGGCGAACCGATGGCCAAAGGCGAAGGTCGAAGCCGAAATGCTCAACACCAAAGTGCTCAACATTTGCCCCTGCAACCAAATGCCCGAAGAGTCCGAAGCCGAAGAACCCGAAGTGCTGAAGATGAACATCGTGCCGAAACCAAAAGTCGGACAAGTCGAACTAGCAATTAGCAGCTCTACGATCTTGAGTATTGTTCTATCACACTTAGCCGCCAAAGGCAATATTATCATAGGGTAGCTAACCAATTGATTAGCATTAAACATGTCTTGTAAACTGTTGCTAAGTAATCTTGTAATTTCTCCAAATGGGATAAGTAAAGAAAAGAATGAAAAAGAAAAAGAAGAAGTCAAGAGTAGTGTTAGCACATTGTTAGCATTATCAGCTATGGATGAAAGTTTTCCAACGAGTTCTATAAGGGGAGCAACAGGCCGCCAATGTGCGTGACACCAATTGACTCACTCGAAACAAAAGGAAAATACAAATACAAATGCTCTCAGCTCTTCCATCTCTGATTGTCATGTCATTTCATTAATTGAATGCTTCAAAGTCTGTATTCTGTAGTTGTTTGTTTAGGATCCTATGAAATTCCGCAAGCTAGCCAAAGGAGCAACACACAAAAGAGCAGCCAAAAAAACTACCCCCCAAACAATCGATAATCTACATTTGTGAGAATCAAAGTGCTATTGCTTTATCAACTAACCCCAGGGTTCATTCCAAGAGTAAGCACATTGAAAATAAGTATTACTATGTCAGAGGCAAAGTTCTCGACAAAGAGATAAACTTGTAGTATTGTCGAATGCAAGACATGACAACTAATATTAAGGCACTAAGCTTGGATGTACGCAAGAAGTTTTGTGCAGAACTAAGTTTGAAGGACAAGGCATTCATGGATTCAGATTAAGGGAGAGTGTTGGATTATTCTCCCATAATCTTATAGTCAATCTACATCAATTCATTTATCCAGCTCTATAGTTTTATTCATGTTTCTACATAGTCTATAGAAATACATGGGAATCACTCAATAGGTAATTTCGATAACAATGAACTATCGAAGGTGTCCAACCCAAATGCATACGATTTCTAATCATTCAAGATCAAGAGACAAAACTAATTTCCCCCAACAATCTAGCATCCTTTAAGTATGTTCTGATATGCAAAGCTCTTCCTCCTTACAATGCCTCAAGGTTGCCATCTGAAGGATTGTATGGCCCATGGTCCTGAAGCTCCAACATCAATTTTCCAACTCATAAGGTTCTAATTTTGATGCATCTGCAACAGATATTCAAAAGCCCAAATCCAGGTTTCTCATTTAATCTATCCACACTTTCCAAGTGCACTATCTCCAAGATCAAGTTTGGGTGTCAGCAAGTGAAAATGCCAGCAAATTAGATAACATTTCAAAGATCTTAAGCGATTTCGCCCACAATTGTCTTGTGCTCTAGCATCGACTGACTTGTATTTTTGTACTCTTTTTGAATCAAATTATTATTTTCTTGTGTCTAGATTGTCATCAATATGTATGCAATAGTTTCATAATCACTCTATCTGATTTCTCTTATTATTTTGTCTGAATTGTTTGTTCTTTTCGCTTCCACAATAGTAATCGCAAGACTTTCTTTGTATTTACCTAAGTAATCGACACCCTTGATTCTAACAACTTTGAAGTTAGAATCAAGTAGAATCAGTCGAGTCATTTGACTCTCCATCCTGATTCGATTCGATGTGTAGTGCATGCACTAGGGAATCATCCATTGCTCCATCATTCCAATAGTGTCGTGATTCTCAGCATGAACATGTATATTGTGAATTTGGATAGCCATACACTTTTGACAATGGAACTTTGAAGATGCATTTATTGTACATGATCTAGATATGCTTGAGTCATAGATGTTGGGAGACGAATGAATCAAGAATGAGAAATTTGATGTTAGACTCCACACATGCTCAATTTTTTCAAAAGGGAGGCAATTAGCTTGCACAAATTCTCCTCCACAATAAGAATTTACAAAAAATTCCAAGACAGAAGAATAGTCTTGGATAGCATAAGGGATTGACAAAAGTATCTCTTACCTAGAATATGACAACAAATTTGAAGCCTTTAGGAGGTAGCAAACATAGAAACTTAGAAGAAAATGAAAAGGTAAGAAAATACATGTTATCTCACCTCCATCCCAAGAACATAGAGGATCCATTTAGTATATGCGCATGTCAATTGGTTTTACCTCTTGTAGGAGCAGCGAAATTACTCTTGACAGAGTGAGGTGTACTAATTGGTGGAATCTAAGCTTTAGATACTACCAATTTTACAAAATATGTACTATTTTTGTAATTTACATGTTCCTGAGACTTTAGAGTACCAAAGATTGGTACTATTTAAACCTATCGTGTAACAATTTTGATCCTCCAGACTACCAATTAAGGTTCTTGTACTTTTCTACATGTTTAGTACTTTTGTACTATTAGATATTTTTGTACTTTGGTACTATAAGATGCTTTGGTGCTTTGGTCCTACATGTTTGTACTTTCTACCGCTCTAGTACTTTGTTGCTATAAGAAGCTTTTAAACATCTCTTTGACGTGCAGTGAGGGGGTTTAAATTACTTATGTCGTGTAACACGATAAGACTTCTTGAATATAGATCAGTGGTAATGAAAATACTCCCCCACTTTGAAGATGTTAACAATGACTTTAACGCAGAAGGAATCTTTAAGAAATTTCGAGTGAACCAACATTGTATTGAGCTGAACCAGTGTGTTTCTCAATGTATCCTAAAATATAATTATAATTCATGATGTGGTTTCAGCAGATTTTGTTAGGGAGAGCGAGAGCGATATATATATATATATATATATATATATATATATATATATATATATATATATATATATATATATATATATATATATATATATATATATATATATATAGAGAGAGAGAGAGAGAGAGAGAGAGAGAGAGAGAGAGAGAGAGAGAGAGAGAGAGAGAGAGAGAGAGAGAGAGAGAGAGAGAGAGAGAGAGAGAGAGAGAGAGAGAGAGAGAGAGAGAGAGAGAGAGAGAGAGAGAGAGAGAGAGAGAGAGAGAGAGAGAGAGAGAGAGAGAGAGAGTCATCATTCCCAATTCTAGGAAGGGGTGTAGCCCTTGTTTTTTCCTTGTTGAAGGCATGGTATCATAAACAGTTCTTTGTTGAACTTGGAACATCCACAAGGAAGGCCACGCTGATGGAAGGAGCATTGTGGTGACATTTTGGAATAGAATACAACCATATGGTTCGAGAATTTTGACTAACACTCTTCATGCTTTCTTTTTTCTCATTTTCTCTCGTTTGATTCATATTGCTATGAATTCTACACACAAATTATGTTTGGTTTAATGTTCAAGTCGGCTTGGATCAACTTACGTGGTAATTCTTAGGCATATTATTATGTTCTTTTAGTAGGATGTAAGGTTTTTAGGTCACAAGTCAAGATGCTCCAAAGATTCAGAAGGGCTCACCCAGAAGTGCAGATATCTCTTAGATTTTTTGAGGCGTTGAAGCCTTATTTTGTTCGGAAATTGAAGGAGCGGTACACCTGTTGCTGTATGTACCATATGCAAATGATATATTTTGAGGCGTTTAATCATATGAGACAAAACGCGTTTGGTCATCATGGAAAGGATCATGCCTGCACATGTTCCATCTGCTGCAAAATTCAGGAATCGGATATTTGCAAAGCAAACCAATTTGTTTGTCCCAGCATCAGCAATATGTGAAAATCGCTTTTATGTGCAAAGCCTCCTAATTTAGAATACCATTAAAAAAAATGCTTGTTCGAGGACTGCATTAAATGTGGCATTTGCACGTTGCCATTATGTCCCTCTAAGACATCAATGGACAGCAGGGAGTTGTCTGTGAAGATCTTTACAGACATTGTGTCAGGGTTTGTTGATGAGAGTGGCTCTATCAAGAAGAGAAAGGATTTGGTAGTGCAAAGAATGCGGAGCAGTGCTTTTGTTGACTTGGTTTCAGCACATTTGAAAAGCTTCATAAAGCATAACTTTGTGTTTTGGTGGCAGTCACAACAATTTAAAGACTGCTTGCTGAAATTTCCTTTGAATGTTATTGTTTCAGTCATTGACTTTGCGGAGAATTATTCGTTCAAGATGCAGAATGAGATGTACTACTTGTTTAAAACTCCAAAGTACCTATTCATTAATTACAAATTTTCTATACGGTACTTGAGTACCAAATTTGATACTATTGAAGTACCAATTTTGGTACATTCGTAACTGTCTGAAATTGCACTTAAGTCTCAAAAACAGGTACTTCATGTGGATCTTTAAAACTATCCATCTTTAACACCTTTAATACCCCTTCACTCTCAAGCAAAAACTAAAAAACCATCCAAGGAGCACAAACTATAACTTTAATAAACAATTTTGGTACATTTGTAACTATTTCTTGTGGATTTAACACTATCCATCTTTAACACCTTTAATGCCCCTTCACTCTTAAGCAAAAACTAAAAACCATCCAAGCCCATACCATCATTCGTAGATCATGTTGGAACACATGCTAGTAATGTTGCAGGGAGCACAAACCCTGAAATCAACTTCTCCTACCCTATTTGTGACTCAAAAATCATGCTGGAATCTGGTTGTAAACATTTACAAAGCACCAACATAGGATTTACAAGTTGAAGAATGCCTCGGCCTTTCAACCTTCATCCCAATAATCAGCAAGCAGCAAATGAAACTCAAAGCCCCTCAAGAATGAAATAGCCATTCAAATCTATGCAGTATATCGTAATTGAATTTTTGAATATGTAACATGTACAAAAAATTAGTTGGGTTGTTCAGATCTAATCTGTAGGGGGGTCGAAGCGGTACAAGTACCCTTCGACCTCAACAAAATAGTTCACAACAAGAGGGGACATATCGTTCTCATAGTCGAACAAAGGGTTTCTTCTAGTAAAGGCAATAGGGATTCGCGCATGGACCTAGCCCATGAGCCACGGGTACAGAGTTCCTTCATATATTAGGGGACCGTTTCAGCATTGCACTCTACGGAAGGGTCGAAAGATTTTATGGCCAAACAGTTCTCGTAGTTATTTTTTAATGACTTGTAGCGTTTATCGTCTACAAGTATGGTGTTTGATGCGTCGAACTCTGGCCATAATTTCCATACCTCCCACAGGTTCTTCAGAAATACTAGCACCCCCAGTTTATCCTCGCTGACGTAAGGAATTTCCTTGAAGTCTTCACGCCAGACCTCACACTTATTCTAGGCAAAAATATCTACAGAAACAAAAAGTAAATATTAGACATTACCAAAAACTACCCTCACAGTTTTGATGGAGCATATAAAGAGTACCAAATATTGGTACATAGTACCAAAACAGAGGCAATAGGTACCAAACATTAAGAATTGATATCCAAAATAATTCGAAATAGTTTCAGCTTGGTGTTAAAATAGTACCAGTACCAAAATTTAGACAATTGGTAATAACAACACAAAATAACTAGTAGAGAGTACCACAAAAGTATTGATAATTTATTTTGCGGGTATTGCTGAATACATTGTTGTTAGTTAATTGAGCTCATATGCTTTAATAATCCCGAGATGACAAATGTGATCACAAGTGTTGATACGTAAAATGTTGAGCTACCTTTGAAAAATATTTGTTGCATTTCTTTATGAAAATAGGTACGCAGTATTTTCATGACCTTCAAATTCTCATGTTGCTCCATATAATGATTTGCACTCTTGCTTTGGCTAGTTTTTTCAAAAACATCTTAACCCCGGGCCTAAAAAAACAATAGCAGTGTTTGTGCACTCAAATTACATTTCTTTTGAAGCAATTTACAAAAGGGCCATCCGGAAATGTTCGATGAGTGTTTAACAACACCTCGTTTATATCAAAGACGACTAGCCTACCGGCCCTAGTTGGAATGTCATCAGTGTCGGGGGCCTTGGTCGTCGTTGGATTCTAGTCTTTGATCCACCAAGGGGTGGGTGCTACAAACACATAAGAACGAGAAAATGACATCACCATAATGAGATTCACATTGCGCAACAAAAAAAAGAAATGCATTGTTTCTCTTTTAATAATAACAAGTGTCTTCTTAACATATCAGATAGCGGTGACACTGATCACTCGGTGAATTTGGTCACACTTCATAACACGATAGGTAGCGTTATTCTACTTTTAGTGCAATAGAGTGTGCACGTGTTACATCTTGCTTGCACGAGTTTTAATGTTATATGGTCTGGAGCGCTTTATCTTTTTAAGGGGATATAACTCTGATAACAGAGTATGTTCGCACAGATCTTCACCTGTCTCAGGTTCAGAAGTGTGCGGAGTTTCACCATTCTCTGCCCTAGCCTCCTCCCTTGTTGTTCCCCCTTTTTGGGACCCTTCAGCTTCATCACCTGCCCCTTCATTTTCCACATCCACATACACATGATCCTGCTCTTCTTCCTATTGCTCATGCGCTGTCTGTGGGACTACTCTACTGCGGAGTAGTCTATATCATCCTTGAGCTTTGAAAGTTTTTCTAGTACTTCAAGATTTATCGTTGAATCCATGTCTGCTTCCTTGTTCAGTTGTTGATCTTCATGCAAGAAACTACCCACAGGGCGGCTCTTAGTCAGCATTGGGCTATATGTACCTCATTATGCGAGGTCAGAGAAGGAAAATGATAGATTTCAGATTTCAGCTCGGTAGTCTCAGATTTCAGATCTCAGCTAAATTTTGGTAAGTCTTCTTTATCGAGATTTAGACTAAGACAACAACCAATAGTACCAATTTCGGTACTTTAGTAGAACAAATAAGTACCTCAAACACAAAAAATTCTAGAACCAAGAACAAAAAAATCCTGGAGTACCACGTACAAAAAAGTACCAACAATCCACAAAACTTTGGTACTCCAAGAGGACCAAAAGTACCAAGAACCCACCAAGAATGAAAGAGATAGAAAGAAAGCATGAAGAGTGTTAGTCAAAATTTCCCAACCATATGGTTGTATCCTATTCTAGAATGTCACCACAATGCTCCCTCCCATCAGCATGGCCTTCATTGGGGATGTTTCAAGTCCAACAAAGAACTGTTTATGATACCATGTCTTCAACAGGGAAAAAACAGGGGATACACTCCTTCCTAGAATTGGGAATGTTGACTATCTTTAACTCCACCAAAAACTCTCTCTCTTTATCCTTCTCAAGCAACTTGCACACAAACTAACATTGCTGAATTAATACTTTCCATTGAATTTCCGTATATCCCAAATATGGGAGTAAAAGACACACACATTGTGAGCTAATAAACACACATGTTCAACTCAATAGTGTTGAAAAAAACAGTGCCAAAAGTATCAAAATGGGATTCATGCAGACATATAATACTACCAAATTCGAAGCAAAATAGTTCCAAATATGTCATATTTGAGCTCTCAAAACAAGGGAAGAACCAAAAGTCCCAATATGTACTTTCAATATGTTCTGCCATAGTACCCAAGAACTCACATGATCGATGTGTAAATAAAAATCAATAGTTTCTACTGATTGGTTAAGACTTCTAAAACCAATTATTGCTAAAGTAGGGCCAATCAGTTTAAAACTAAAGACTATCTAATAGAGAACCAAAGCCGGTACTCTGAAACATGAAAAGACTCAGAAACGTGTTATAAGTATAAATCCAGGGTTCTCCAGAGTAACAAATACCGTTGTTTGGATACTCCAAGAATACCAAAACAATCAGCACCAAAAAAAACTTACTCTTTCCAAGCCCCTTGTGAGCCCAAGCCCTGGCCTCCTCGGGGATCTTCTCGCTGCACCCTGGTTTCACACATAAGTCTTTGGTGCTTATGGTCACAGCAAAACATAACGGATGTTAAGAATGCCTGCAGGCAAACATGAATGATCCGAGAAGAAAGGTGGAGTCCAAAGACTCGCTGCATGCAACGCAAAACCCAAGGGCGTGGATGCAGTCTACCCCACCCACAACGTGGGGTCTCGGGAACAAAGTAAATTTGTGCCCCCAGTTGATCCTCTCTTGCATGAGGCTCACAAAATCAGTGTGCCCTTGAGCATCCTTCCAATTTGACTTTAGCTTTTCGTATTCCCTCTGCACTAAAAATCTGAATTATTACAAAGTAGCACCAAACAATAAACAACAGTACCAAACAATAGCCAACATTGTATATACTATACAATAGCTTCAAAACCAAAAAAACTACCAAACAAAACATAAAAGTGCCAAACAGTACTAAAAAGTGAATCCAGAAGTACCAAAAGTACCAAACAGGATATTAAAAGTACCAAGCATTGCATAGAAAATTCCGAACAATATTAAAAAGGGAATCCAGAAGTACCAAAAATACCAAAAACACCATAAAAGTATAGATCTACAGTACCAAAAACAACACATCATAAAAGTACCAAAAACACCATAAAAGTATAATCTAGAAGTACTAAAAAATACAAAAAAACAACATGAAAACTATTAAAAGCTCCAAAGGTTTCATTATAATGACCACGGCGCGTTCATAAGCTTCAAAAGAACGAAAAGTACCACACAGAAAAAGGAAGACTACCAAAAAATTTACCTCCTCCTCTGCAACCTCCCTTCCGAGGGACTGGGCATCCATTTGTTACGACGCCCAATAGCCCACGACCCCCCCTCCAGCGCACCGCGTCCCACCTCATTCCCTCCCTCTCACTCCGGAACATTCCAAAAATATTCCAAGAGAATATTCCTAGCACATTCCTTCCTTGCCTCTCCTCCACGCCCAATAAAAAAATTTGCTTTAATTTTTTTCTCCCAGTTCTTTGTATTCTTTTATGAGCACAAAAATATTTCGCGGATTTCAAAGTCTTATCCAATCTGATTTGTAAATTTTAATAGCCCCCCATTGTAAGTTGAAAATAACACAATTTAATCGGTTTTTATCGATTTTACATAACTTTCTTGTTTAAGCTCGAATTTTAGTGCTGCAAAAACGAAAAGTGATCCGAACGACAAGCCTGACACTGAGAAATCATTGAAATTTTGTAATAATTATTTTTCCATTTATATTTTTCAAGACCCCTTTTTTTAACCCTCAGTCAAATTTCCTTGTATTTTATTTGTGTATTTTTTATCCTCATATCATCTTTGTCTGAGTTCAGAATTGAATATTGTAAAAAGCAAAAGTGCTCAATTTCATATGAACTCCAAGTTTTTGCCATTCTCAATTTCACTCATCGTAGAACTTTGAGTTTTAAGTGGGTGGAGAAAAGAGCATTTAAATTGCTTATCAAAGTCTCTCGCACATAAACTTCAGCTTAGTATACCGTAACTTACCAGTTCTTCAATTGTCAAGATGGATGTGGATTCTGATTTTGAGTATATAAATGATGGTGACTCTGAATATGAAGATCAATCTAACTATGATTTTGAAGATCAGTATCATGAGTATAGCGATGACGAATCCAATCATTGTGGCGAATCCAATCAGTGCGAACAAGTGCCATATGGAGACTATCTGGAACATAACGAAAAACATTTTGATGATTATGATGATCAACAAGTTTACTAGATCATTCAACATAATCCAAGTGGCTTATAGCAGTGACAATGACATTGAGGAGCTGAATTCATGTCCATTAGAACACGAACTACAAGTTCGAAACTAACAAGGAAACATGCTAAGTAAACTGCAGGCCACACAAGATCTGATAGTTACAATGTTGCAAGGAATGGAAAAAAAAATCGGCAAGCTGATGAGGTGAAATGGGAAGGATTGCTTGCTGCCTATTTGGTGGACAAGACAAAATTTTGAGAGCTGAAGTGTATACCAATAAGTGTAAACATTTGTGAGAGCATTCAACAAGAACACGGATGAAGAACGACATGTTTGATTGCATTTTCCAGCACAAGTCATTGAGTCAAATAACCATACAAACATATTAAGTATTGAGGAAGTCATTTCTATGACACCAAGTTTAGTAAACAAGTCCATTGCTTCAATGACTTGTGCTGATTTCAAGTCATTGAGTCAAATAACCATAAAATCATAGTAACTAGTGAGGAAGTTATTTCAAATATGACACCAATGTAAACAAGTCCACTGGCATCAACTGGTAACAGCAACACATGAAACTCAAGACTTGGGAGGCACAAAGTTGGCATGCTGATTAAAAATGCAATTGGCATGAGCTGTTAACAAACTAAAAAATGATGACAATCAATTTCATTAATTTGCCCACTAAATTATTTTATAGTTTATTAACTTCTTTCGGGTTTTTTTTAATAAGTTCTTGACTAGAAATTCTTGAGAAGACTTTGCAGAAGCTTCTATGCAACAACACAATACAAATTTGCACGGACCTTTAAAGCACTTCAAGAAACAATCAAGATGGCATAACCACCAAAATGACACATGCTAATTAACATTAACTTCCCGTGATCTTTATCTGATCATAGTCCAGAAAAACATAGCCAAAACAAATTATTTTGATTTTTCGGACTTCTGAGAAGTATATTTTGAATAAAAAAAAGTTATTTCACCAAAACTGCTCATGAAAACCAGTTTATTTCACCATATCATTTAAATTCATTATCCTTCTAGTGCCTTTTCTTTGGTTTCAGTAAAAATAGAAAGTAATAAAGAAACTGTAGATTTGGAAGTAGGTCTTAAGATCTATCACCAACATCAAAACGTTGCCAAAGGATCTACATGAAGTCATCTACAGGAATAAAAATGCTTACTAATTATAGATGCTAAACGAAAGAAATGGAAGATCATATATACATAAGGAGCTTCTGAACTAGCAAGCACATTGAAGTGGATATGACTCAATGATGTAAAATTCTGGACAAAAGAACACAATGGACATCACCAACCAAACCACATTACATCAGATCAATTGTCATGAACATTTGTCACTGATATTCATTAGTAAGAGCTGGGAATATCTAACATGCTGAAATCTGAGGAGCATAGAAATTTTCAAGATTGAGTTCACTTGTTGGTACCTGAAAAAACAAATTGAATTTATGAAAAGGGTGGTGATACAAAGCCAATATTCCAAGCATTGATATTGCGTGGAGTTTCTAGGTACCAAGATTGGCATGGCATGCTTTATGCTGTGGCAATGTTGATAGAATAAAGAATAATCTACTTGTACAACAGTATGAAAGGTGGCAGCATAGTGCCTCTAGGTTTATTGTCATCTAATTGACCTAATAAACATCCAACTAGAAAGGGTCATCCTCCTTATTTTGCTGGATTGAAAACTCTAGGCATGAAGAAGGGTGTGAAAATGTAAGGCTATATAAGAAGAGGTATGCACAGAAGCCTCACCCTAAACTTTTAAGAATCCAGTTATAGTCATTCTTTGCCGACACGTACATACATTGGGGTCCCATAGAAGGACTAGGTAGTTAGAGAAGAAGTCTTGAGAAATTTACCACAGAACCTTTTGAAGAATCAACCCCCAATAATCAGCTTCTTGCTTAGCTGATTAGTGATCTTTTTCATATCTAGCCTGGGCTCTTTACTTTTGCCAGAGTTGAAAGAGAAGCATTGATATCAAGGATGTTGTTGATGCCTGAAGCATGTCCTAGGAGCATTCATTGCATGGAACTTGGGCTCCATTGGAATTGTCAGTTTTTTAGTTGATCTGCCAATGAAACCCACATTTTAAATTACCCACATTCTGATGGACATGGTTGTGATAAGTTGTAATGCTATCAAACCTTCACACTGTTGCAGAGATAGATGACGATGATGATGATTACGATAGTATAAATTGAAGACAGGAGGGTTCTTTACCTACCTTCTAGGTTTGAAAGGATGTAAGAAAGAAGGCATGTTTTGGAATGACATCATCATCTGATTGTTGCCCTTGCCCTGCATTTCCAAATCTCTGTCAAAACAAATCCTAATCACAGCATAGATTATTGAAGTCATCAGGACACTACAGAGAGAGAGAGAGAGAGAGAGAGAGAGAGAGAGAGAGAGAGAGAGAGAGAGAGAGAGAGAACCTTTTCCTGGTCCACTTGCAGTTGCTCTATATGTTGTGCCCTTGGTGGCTTTCCCAAAGTCTGCAAAAGAAGGGCTATCACTGATTCTCACTTCTTTACGTCCAGCAACAATACATGCTTTTACTTTGTGTCCACCAACTCATTTATTTAAGGAAAGATTGCAAGAACTAGTTCTTACTAACTATATTTAAGAGTTTGTTGTTTGAATTTTTAGATAAAGATTGCCTCAATACTCCATAGCTCCTCCACAGAATCATCAGTTCATTGCTTCAATCAGGTTTCTGGCTCATGTACAAATAACATAGTACTCCTTAGAGCTAGAATTATATGTGAGAAACTATTGGATTGCGTTTTGAACTCCACTTATGTAGTCATGGGCTCAAATTTGGAGGTCACTTCACTGCCTAAAAGAGAAGCAAGTCTGTAATGAATAGCTCTTACTATTCTATTTGTGGCTCAAAAATATGGCCTTCATCAAAGAAAAATCATTAATTAGCTCTAGAAATCTCAGAATCCTCATATCACTCGCTTTTATCAATGAGGAGATTGGCCTCATTACTGGCAGCATGATTTCATTATTGCAGGTACTAAAATTCAACCTTGTTGCTACACATTATTGTGTGTACAGTTAGTTGTGAGTATTCTCTTGAAAGTTGGGAAATTTCTAAACATACCTTTCTACATAAACATAATAATGTTCAATTTAAAGAAAGAGAGAAGCTGAATATACTAAACTATTCAGAAAACCAAATGTCTAGAATCTAGTGCCTTCCACAAGAACAAAAACATCCATAAGACCTACAAATCTCTTCTAAGTATTTGCATAAAAAACTCTATATGGAAACTAACTAGGTGGGGCCTGGAATTCCAGGCCTTCAATGTTTTGTCTACATTGAATTTGTCAGCCCTTAAAGTGAGTCTAACATCTAACTTTTGAGCCCATCCTAACCAATTTTTAGGCATAGTTGATGTAGCTTCAGTTCGTACGATGACTCATCTGAAGCCTATTTGAATCTAAGCCTATTGCATTTTAAACATAGACAACAATGAGTGCGAACAGGCAATGCCTTCATTTACGTCGTGGCATATCATATTAACGAAATGGCATATCATATTAGAGAAAAATCTTTATGTTCAAAGCATTGGAACCATTCTTACCTGATTAGCCTTGATAAGTGTCACTAAATGGTTCTTGCAGCACTTGCCCGTTGCTGTACTTTCAATACTTTTTCTGCATGCAGAAGAACAGTAGGCTTGTTTCAAATTTTAGTACATTTCCAAGAAGTTTAAGTTGATGTTAAGAAAAATGTATCACGAAAGGATGAATGAGCGATTATGAAACAAAGTAACCTTTTCCAGTTCTGCTTCCAAACAGCCTTCCTTGTTTTGTGCACGTGATAGTTCCTCAGCTCCTGGCAGTTGTGCTTCTTATGGGCTGGCAGATCAGTTGTGCTTTTGATTGATGCAGGAACAGACACCAATGCATTCACCACTGTGAGATTGACAGAAGAAAGAGCAGGTACTTTGAAGTCATCTGCAAATGGTAATTTTTTTACGGTTTCATCCATCAACCGCGGATCAGATCCAAGGGTTGTTGTAACCATCTCAGTAACTTGGTTACAATCATTAAAATTATTGAGCATAAGTTTATTGCCATGTGTGTTTATTTCTTCTGCACTCTTCTCATTCCCCTTCTCAGATTGTTCAGCTGATAAAAATTTCTCATCACATCTTGAAAAGTGTCGACCCTTATCAGCTTGATGTGAATGCACACATGTAACAAGAGTTTTGACTTGCTCATCACTCTTTTGAGTCAAGCAATTCTCTGGAGATGGAGATGGTTTCATTAAATTACAGCTTGGTTGCATGCTGTCAACTTTCACAACATACTCAGTAATTTCCACCTTGTGTTCAGTAGCAGGTATAGTGAAATGAGTGTGCTTCTGAGCTTCTACTGACAGCAGTTGATTGATTGTGCACAGAGTCAAGATCTCACCTATAACACCCTTACTAGCAAATTGTGACCCGGTACAAGGTTCTCCATCCTCTAACTTTGACAGATTGCCGGGACAATTGACACTGACAGGCATGGCAGAAGTTGGCTGCACTTGACAGTTTGATCCTTCCTGTAAAACATTTTCAGTCAAAACTTCAATTGAAGATTTTTCAACTATTTCAAGCACAGGCTCAATTCTTGCAAGAACACCAATGGAAGAAACAGGCAAGCTCTCTTCCATCTTGGGTATTGCTGAAGATCTTGAAATTGCTTCACGTGGAGCCTTTGGATGTTTTGCCTTCGGTATCCAGGGCTTAAGCCTTTTATCATTAGAGGTTGGAACTTTTTGAACTCCTGCTTTCTTTTGAGAACCTAAAGCTGCAGCACATCTTGAGAGGGTGCAAAGAGTAGCTTTGAGAGACCTAGCAGAGCAGGGTCCATCACTGTGACCTTTCAACCCCTTCTCATCATGAGAGACCTTCAAGGGATGCTGAGACCTTTCAACCCCTTTTTGGGCTCTGTTTTTTGTGTTAAGCTCTGGTTGGCTTTGGCCATTATTCTTTGAATTTGACTGCACTTTGGCTGTAAGTAATGTAGGGACATTCTTTTCTGGGAAAATTTTCGAACTTTTTGCTCTTTTGAGCTTTATTTCCTTTGAGACACTTGCTATTGGCAACTGGCTAACCTCTGAATGCTCCTTATTAGATGAGGCTGTGACTGCACGTTGACTTTGATTTGGATTTTCGTTTTCACAAGTACTTGGTTTCTTTGAAGTACATGCTACTTTTCTCTGCCTAGAAACCGGTTCACTCTTGGGATTTTTCACTTTCCCTTCAACTCTATCCACATGAAAACAATCTTCCACAGGTAATAAGCTTAGAACTGCCAAATCTTGCCTGCAGTCAAACAACGGTAGTAAATCATGGTAAGATTAGTTTAGAAAAGAAGCATTTTCTTAAAAAAGATTCCACAGGTAATAAGCTTAGAACTGCCAAATCTTGCGTGCCGTCAAACAACAGTAGTAAACCATGGTAAGATTAGTTTAGAAAAGAAGCATTTTCTTAAAAAAGACTTCTTGTTTTCTTGTATCTCCATTCCCTTGCCCACAAGTGGAATCTTACCTCCGGAACTCGAATTGAAGAAAGAAGATGTCAATCACTATGCCACATTTTGAATATTGTTCCATTCTTCATCTATTTGGGTGCCCTTAATTACACTGTATAGACCAGAACAATTTTTCAGGGCATTGTATGGGATAATTGCCCTCTTGCTCCCCCTACAGGAGAAACAGATTAAACAGCTTTATGTTGGAAAGGCCTTGCGCAAAGGGGAAACACTGGAAAGCCCATTTTAAATTGATCCACAATGTAAGATTATTTATACTGACCTTGCAATAGTCCACAATGTAAGATTATTTATACTGACCTTGCAATAGTGTGTCAAGTCTCAACTCTAAATCCATGGATGTAAGTGCATCAAGGACACCAGCTCTCCATGGACCCTATCCAATTTATGTTGTGTGTCTATTATGTAACCTTTGAGTTTCAAAGTAAGGAAGGTACCTGTATACTTTAAATACTAGAGGTGTATTGAATTATGGAAGCAGCATTGCCTGGAAGTAACCTAGCAATATGCCAATCCGTTTCCTTGGACTAGATGAAGAGATCACATATCCAGATCTCTATCTGAGTGCACCTATCACTCACAAAGTACTGGATCAAGAGCTTCTAGAAGTAGCCCTAATCTGCTCTCTAACGAACCTTAAATGAAATATCCAATGCCTTATGTTGTTTGGAAGGAGATGGAATGACGGGCAAGACTATCTTTTCCAAGCAGAAGTAGCAGACTTTACTGAAAAGGCCTTCTGTAGTGTTAGCTATAGGGGCAAAAGGATACATAGGACAAGAAAATAGACAAACGATCAGGACATAAAACTTTTCTTGAAGAGTACTAACAGTATCTTCAAATGTAGCTTGCCATAGTGTATAGAGGAAGAAAGAGAGAGTGACGGTGAAGAACCAGCACTAGCAATCGCGTGTAAGGATCTAAACTGTGAGAAATTGGCTCTGTTTCCACATCTTGTCTTCTAGGGCTGACAATGACATTTGCAAGAACTTCTCTATGACATTGATCTCACTGGACTTTTGCCAGAAGTGATACCTGTAACTTAATCTGTGATTTGCAACTTTCATTTTGGGCAACTCGAAATGTCCCGGAGGAAGGCAACAGTAAAATGCTAGTCTCCTAGTTCAATTAAAAATTCATGAGGGAAGAAACAGCAACTTATTTTCTCCAAAAAGAATTTCTAGACCTTTTAAATACTTGATGTTCTTTTCAGATTGTGATACTTTTCTCACAAATTGAATCAACTATTAGGGAAATTATTTTTTACAACACCCAAAAAAGTAGAAAGTGTCCGAAAAAGCTACTAATCTGTAGCTGCTGCAAGCAACCTCAAAATGGCTTCTTTCCATATAGAAAAAACTATCCAGGAGCTCTTGACCATATTCAGCTGCAAGAAAAGATGATAAATGCTTCAAACATTGAGACCTGAGAGACTCATCCTTAAGCTGAGGCTTTGACTCCAAAGTGGCACATGTTGGAAGCTTCACCCCTGCAGTATTCTTTTTCTTGGACATTACTCTCTTGACCTGCACCAAGGATAGTGTAGTGAGTTGCAAAGTTCTGCTGGTAATATCTGGAACAATTTAAGTGTATTCTTGATGGAATCAGATATGAAAAGAAGAAAAAGGTTACCTTTTTTGCTCCATCACATGTAGGTCCTAGCTGAATTGCTGTACCTGAACTTACACAGAAGCCAAAATGAATCAATTATCTGAATTGGGAGCTACCCATCATCAAATCAGTCCTGTAGAAGGCTTTGTGAAGTAATTGAATGCTATATTCACAACATGAAAGAACAATGGTGCAGCTCAATACCAATATTTGTGCCAAACCAGGTATCCACATCAATGCTTTGGCTTGGATTAACAAAGTCGTAGTATTTGGGTGCCTCAAAACTCTCGTAAAACTCGTCTTTTGCACATCCATTGTCCAAAGAGCCCATCATGGCAAGCTCAAAATCATCCATCCGCAATCCAATCCAACCCAGCCCACTCTGAAATGCAACCAGATCTTCTCTCACTCGCAGCTCCTTGATCTGCCCAAGATTATATGAAGAATGTATGAAGAAAATATGAAGAAAGTATAGCTCTCTCTCTCTCTATTGCTCTCGCTCAGGAGACAGAAAAACACAAGAAAGCAACGGCTAGTTTGGTGGGTCGACGTTGGTGGGGACATGACCACATGATCACATGACCGTTATATTTGCATCATGTTAAATGATGTTATTGATTTTTGGGCCAGGTATTGCAATGTTGGGACCTGGGTTTACCCAAGTAAGTGGCACCTTTTTATAACCGGCCCGACTTTCTCATAGCCTTCTAAAAAATTGCATCTTCTAGGTATTAATATTTTATTGCCCATGCTAGAAGCCGATGGTTAGGCGCTCTCTATACTTGACCAACTCAAGTTAATGTCTAAAGAAACAAAATGTTTCTAACTACAAAGCCTTGCTAGCTTTCAGCCCTCAGCCTGACGAAGATGTTCGTGAACACGAAAGTCAGGAGACACGAAACACGAAAAGTTTCGCGAACGCGAAAGTCAAAGGAGACGAAGACGAACGGTTCGCGAACACAAAAGATTCACGAACGAGAATCTTTTGCGGTCTGGCACAAGAATCTTTTGCGGTCCAGTACGAGAGAAAGGCAGACGAGCAAAACAAAACCAACGACGGAGACGAAACCAACGACATGACACGAAAAATGTCGTGAAACTCGTTTTGCCCTCACGCTCCAAAGAGTACCAGCAAAGATCATGCAAGTACCCAGAAGTACATATATCTGATCTGATGGTATGCCGTCAGCAGATACATTTTAGATCGTGGCTAATCTGCCACTCTTGTAATTCCCTGATTAGTTGTAGATGCTTAATCACTCTAATCTCATATTTACATAGAGCGACTATACTTACTGGATGATACTTGACATATAGATCAATAGAGTACACATACAGTGTAATGTAGTAGTCTGATGCTAGTAAGCAATCAAGACGAAATACAGACAACAAGTCCGCCTGCGTGCAAGACGAGCTCTGTGTCTAGGATCTGTAGATCCAATTGTCCG
>MU835160.1:0-41339 GCA_029204225.1 Diphasiastrum complanatum | reverse complement strand
TTTCAAGGGAAATTGAGTTTGGATTCACTAATTCTTGTTGGAAGCATGCTTTTCAAACTTGGTAGATGGGCAGCTTGTTGTCCTGTGACCAGCAATTCATTCTTTAGAACATGGAATTCGCCTTGTTGATCTGCGTAGAAGCTTCACAAAGTTGTAGGAAAAAGGTTGAGATCATAGGTGATAGCAAATGAATCCTCAATGTGAAGTTGCAGATCTTTGGAGAGAAGGTCTGATTGTTGACAACTGTGCCAACCGTGAGGTGCACATCCGAGGGGATGAAAACTCACTTCCAAAGCTCATACACACGTGTGGGAAGTGCTCAAAAAATAAACTAAGTGAAAATAAGCTGCTCTCCTCAAGTAGAGAGAGAAAACTACCAATAGCTCTCAAGTAGAGAGAGAATGCTAGAAAATCACTTAGTCTCAAGATCCACACACAATCTCCAGATCAATTAGATCCAAATGAGAAGTACAATGATACTATAGATCCATGGGCTAACACAATGCTCAAACATGATTGGACCACACTTTTGCCCACCTCTTAATCCTATTTGGATCATTGATCCCTCCCTCTTGACTCTATTGGACTATTCTTAGGCATATCTCAAATTCTATTGGGCCATTAATGGTTCCACCTCTAAATCCTATTGGACCTCTAAACTTCATCAAACAAAAGTATTACACTTGTCTATTATTCATTTAGCTCGAGTTTTGCCTCCTACACTACTTTGGCTCAATAGTGACATTACATGTATAATTGGACAATTTGCCATCTATGCAAATTTGACCCTAAGGACATCCTACACCAAGATGCTTGTCATAAAAAATGTAAAATCCCTACATCAAACATAGATAACCTTTTTGCATTTTCATAAAAACTCTGTGAAGACTTTTCAAAACTCTTTAGGGAGCTTTTCAGTGTGGCTCGACCCCTTCACCACTTATCAGGAAGTTGAAGCTTATTTCAATAATCTAGTCGATAAACCCTGAAGACGTACTTGAGCCAGAACTTCTTGAAACTACTCGGTGAATCTAATGCTGATCCTGAACCAGAAATGGAGGGACCTCAACCACAATTCAATTCCAGTTCAAAAATTAAGTATGATTACTTCAAGGAAACTTCTTCAGATGATGTTGATAGTTATATCTCTCCTAGTTTGAATCCATTGATGTTTCCAACAATAAGGAATAAATGCAGACAAACTACGTATATTCCCTGAACCTTGGAGACCTTGGAGCACCAGAGATTGACATCTCTATCTCAGGGTGTTTAATTGAAAAAGTACCAATTGACTCTGGATCAAGTGTCAATATTATGACTGGAGATACGGCACATGCACTTGGACTTACTGAATATCCAGCTACTCAAAGAAAGATCAAACTGGTTGACTCGACAAGGAGGACGCCTGTAGGCAAGCTAAAAGAAGTCATGGTGTATATTCAAGATATATGTTTGTCATAAATATATTGATATCGACCAATTGGATTGGGCAACTACTCTGTCCTTATTGGAAGACTCTGGCTATATCATGCAAATGTCAGTGTTCATTGGAAGAAAAAGGGAGTTGCTATTTTGACTTGGAGAGGTATGATGAACAAGGAAAGTTTGCACGAGCATGTTCTCACATGGTAGCATGAGTGATATGAAGGAGAAACTGCTCAGGTCAGATATGAGCTTCACTTCCGAGTGATCTCTTATGATCTTCCTATCTTTTCAGAAGAAGAAGAAATTGAAATGAATTACCTGGATTGTTACGAGATTGAAGAAACTGAAGAGTCTGACAATGCAGATAAAGCTCAGCCTTCACAATGAGAAATACAAGGATATCTTCTACTAATATGATACTAGGTATGATTAATCTAAGGTCAAATCAGATAAAACCTTGTTAATCTCCAAACTCCTATCTGATGAGGAGAAACAACAGTATATTGAACTGCTCATTGAATATCATGATGTTTTTGTCTGGACTATGGAAGACTCGAAGGGCATAAAACAAGAAATTTGGTCATATTTTTATTTTTATTATTTTTCATTTTTGTGTGTTGTTCACTTAGTTTCGATTGTCTTTTTTTCAACTTGACCGATACATCGGCTGAGTTATATTAAAATTCCAATTCTTTGTTTAATTTTTTTTATCCCGAATATCTGGTATCATACAGGAGTTGCGATGGAATCAAGTCTATTGATTCTCTATTGATTTCTCTGAATAGACGTATCACTTTTAGTTATTGCATGATGGCAGATGTCTTGTCTCTTGACACATGTACACATAAACCTTTGTGGCCACCTTTATTACTTATTTTCTGACCATTTTGCTATTTACTCAATTACTTGTCATTTTTTTTTTTATCTCACTATCGTTCACGATCAAGCTTTCATGCTTCCTTGCTCTCTGAATGCTCCCATCATGGTCAATTCCTTGCTATCAAGCTACACGAAAGCATATCACAAGCGATGACTGCTACTTCTTCAGTTGTACCAGCTATTGTGAATTGGAAAGTGCGTAGTAAGATGAACCTGGAGGAGTTTCAGATGCTAGTCGATCGATGCGGATCAGATGATACCTTACAGGTTGGTAATGTGGATCGGGTGATACCTTAATAGGTTGATCCTTCATCAGTTTTGATCGACGTTAGTAATGAATATGTTTAGAGTATAATCGAGGTAATGAACTTAGTAGTCTATTGAGCTGAGACAAGAGTTTGGTCATCTTTTTCTTCATATCTTCGTTTTGCCCCTGCATTTTGACAATCTTCAGCTCATGATCCTGTTTTACAACATCGGTGTTTTGAAGAAATAAGATTCTTTGGTGGGTCTCAAGGGTTACTGTTGTCAACCAATTCGGTGTGACCTGGCTCTGGTGTCTCATCTCGCTGCATTGTATCGGTCTATATATTAGTCGTATCATCCTCAGCAGCATCAGGCAAGTAGGGTCATCCATAGCAACATCTGTAGTGGTGTCTTCAACTTGGGTTTATTCAAACCAAAGCTTTTTAGTGTCTTGGTCGTCTTCATTTACATGTCAGCATCTGCCATAGTTGTATCAACAACTGCATCAAAAATAGCAAGCACCAAGTCCTATACAGCATCACTCAGGGCTGCATCAACTTGTTGATCATCTATAGAGACATTGATGATCTCTATTCTTGTGAGGTCCACTTGTTGTGAAGCTGCAAGTGTTGTTCTCCTCTTCTCAAAAAATGCCAACTCTCCCATCGTTAGAATGCAGTAATAGAGACAAAGGTGATTGATGTGAGCTGTATAAGCCGCAAACTCGCCATGCTTCATAGACCTATGGAAGGCTTTGAAAGCAATAGTAGCAAAACTGATTTACTTGTCCTTAATGGCTGATAGAAGATATCCTATATCGGTGATCGAGATTGTACATCCGCATCTGTAGCAAAAAGAACGTGATTGCAAAACTTACAAAAATTGCAAAAAGTTGCTTCTTTGATCATTGAGATTTTATATCCTTTGCTCTGCATGAAGAAGGTTTCATGGAGCAAATTAGTTTCATCAATATCCTCCCTTGATAATGCTAGAAATACTGTGCCAACAACGGACAAATGGAGCGCAACAGAAAATGTTGCCTCCGAGATGTCTATCCTAATGTGACAGACCTGTGTTGATACTATCGGGCAGAGTAACAAAAAGTTCGAGGTCACTTTAAGAAAAGTTAATGATTATAACTTGGTTCTTCAGTCTGAATTGAACAAGACCAAGAGCAAACTATCTGTTGTAAAAAAAACATATTGTTACATTTGATTTAGAGCAAATTGCTCTTAACAATAAGGTAGATTTCTATCAAAAGAAGGTCGAAGATCTGCATACCGTAAGGGAAAGCAAACAAACACATACAGGTAGTCTTGACAGTCCCAAAATTTTTAGCTGCTCATGTGTGGAAGTCCACGAGGAGTTTCATAATGCGGTAGTTGAGAATGTCCGACTGAAGAAAGAGCTTGAATCGCTGCAGACCCAGATAAAAGATGCCATATATGCAAAGGAGCTTGAAGCAGAGGCAGATCCTGCAGATATCCACAAAGCCAAACAAACTCGTGCAACCAAGTCGAAGAAGAGGATAAGGTACTTGTGCACAGATTTTGAATTTTTGTTTATAAAGTTTGTATTTGGCTTGCCGCTGCAATTTAACCCTGAGTTGCAATGACATGTGGACTTCTTTTTGCCAGGTTTAATGGGTTATACATGGGCCGAATGGGAAGCCCCCTGGGAGAAATCAGATTTTTTAGATCTGTGGAATAGGCTTGGTATGGAACAAAAAGGGTGTCTTTGTTGGGCAATTTTGCAGAGAAAAATTTTCGTAGTTCCTTTTGGTAGTGTAGAACTACATGGAGGTTGTACATTATTATATGCATTATATTACTTAAGATAGAAGGAAATGGACTTCTTCGATTATTATCAAGGGCAAATTGATTATTGGTGAAGACGTTGTCAATTTGATTTAAACCAGCCCAAGGAAGAGCCATATTTTGCAAGGTTCGACAGAGAGAACATGTTGCAAGATATTGATGTCTCTTATCCAGAGTTGTGGAAATTGTATGTCAGATTGGGAAGCTGGCTATCATCTTCATTACGAGAATGTTGTCTGTTGCCTCAAAGGCAGAAGAGCTCATAAAGACCGTGCAAAATTTGTTACTATTCAGTGACCAACGGGGGAGGGGAGGGCCCATGTAATACCTTATTACATGCATATTTTTTGTGAATTATTACTTTTTGATGCAAAAACCAACGAACCTACTCAGTTCATGAAGATAACCATTTTATATCACAAAATATCTAATGGAAGCGGCAATGACAAGGTTATTCAACGACACATCGAAGATAAAGATATGTAAATAAATAAATCTAAAGGAACACACTCTTGAAAAGATCGGATCTTTATCAAAAGAGATACTATGAAACTTTTATGATTTCATCAAAGAACATACTATTGAATAAATCCCAAGCTATATGCAAGAAACTTAAAACTTGATACAAATTCTAATAGAATGCTACTTCCACTACCATGTGCAATTTTTGTCTCCAAATTTCAGTAAGTGCGATTACAGCCTTCTCAAGAGTCATCGTTAGATCTTTAGCAAGTAGTGTTCGGGTTGTTTGAAACAATCTTGGTAGAGCTCGCAACAATGTGAGCTGCTTCTCCACTGAGATTGCGTTCTTCGTTCCAAAATTGTGTAGCAAGAGGAACATGTCCTTCATTCTTCTGATGACGGAGGTGAGGTCTTTACCATCCCATCTTAGATTGGTTAGCTGATCTTCAAAAAGCATAATTTGGCTTCATGATTTTGTTTGAAATCTGGTCAGCAAGGTGTCCCACATTTTCCTTGCATTGGAGAGTGTGGCTAAATCAAGTGTCAAGTTGTCTTTGATGGAAAAAGACAACACGACTATTGCCTTGTCGTTCTTCTCTCTCCATTCCGTAGCTCTTTGCCGGTGGTTGTGGGCATCTCTTCTGTGCCATCAACCCAAGGCCATAGACCTTCTCCTTTCAGTATGAGAGACGTTTTAACCTTCCATGCTAGGGTCACTCTGGCTCCTTGCCATTTTCATTCTCTTTTTCTAATACCAATTGCATTTTGTTGTCGTGGAAAAATTTTCTTCTTGTAAATGGATCCAAAAGTATGCATTTTCCTTTTCATGACATAATTCTATGTAAGTTGCATACAAAGCAAAATGAGCAGATCGGAGAATAGTATTCTCGGGTCCACAACCTTAAATCTTGAGTACAATTGAGCATTTAACAGATAATTATTTTATGTGATTTAGTGAACTTATGACCACCTAAGTAAACCTACCTCTTGAGATTGAGTAGTAGTATCTTGAGCTGTATCCTCATGTCCATCACTTGGAAAGTCAATAAATGGATCATCGTCAGGAGGTATTCTCACTATACCATCTCTTCCAATTGGATGTGTCTATCTTTTCAACATCCTCATCTTCATACATCTTGGATTCATCAAAGATGACATCACGGCTTACATGGATTTTGTTTTCCACTGGATCAAAACATCTATAGCCCTTCACACGATCATCATATCTACGAATATACACTTGATAGCTTTCACATCAAGTTTACGTCTCTCTTCCTTAGGAATGTGTACAAAGCCTTACATCCAAAGATTCACAAGTGGTTCACCTTTGGCTTCTTCTTCGTGAATGCCTCCTCAGGTGTTATCTTTGGTATGGCAATGGTAGGACTTCTATTTTGAAGATACATTGCCGTATCTGCATGCTTCTGACCAAAAGTCTTTTGGTAGTTTCATCTCAGCTAGCATAGATCTTGCACTTTCCATAATCGTACGACTCTTGCACTCAGCTACACCATTGAGAGCAGGAGTATGAGCTTGCGTAAATTGTCTTTTGATCCCACATTTATCACAAAGATCATTGAAGTCGTTAAACATGTACTCACCTCACTATCTGATCTTAGAACTTTGATCTTCCTACTTGTCTGATTTTCGACCGATGCTTTTGAAGCTCTTGAAATTGTCAAATGCATCCGATTTCTTCTTCAAGAAGTAAATCCACGTCTTACGTGACATATCATCAATAAAGGTCATGAAATAGAAGGCTTTACCTAAGGACATGGTTTTCATAGGCCCGCATAATTTCTGTGGATCAAATCCAGGATGTTCTTTGCCCTTGAAACACCACCCTTATTGAACTTCTCTCGATGCTGCTTCCCATATACACATGATTCGCACATCGATTTCAAGTGGTCTTCTATCGTAGGCAATCCTCTCACCATTTCCAATTTCCTCATCAAACGCTTCCTAAGTTCAAGTGACCAAGCTTCTTATGCCATAATTCAGTTTGCGATGGACTGGATGAGACAAGTCCAAGTTGCCCCTTGATTGTAACATTCAACCTGTACGATTTAGTATTGGGCTCCCTTATTCCATCTGCAATAACTTTGAAATTTTGGTTCGCATCCTTCACAAAGCAACGATCATGGGCAAATACTACTTTCAACTTTTGATCAGTAATGACTCCAACAAAAAGTATATTTTTCTTCAAACCTGGTACGTAAAGTACCTCCTTGATCATCTTGCTTTTGCCATCAGGTAGATGGATTGAAACAGTGCCTATACCCTTGATCTTGCACACATCACCATTTGCTTGTGAAACGGACATTCCATTATCCAACACTTTCAAACTACTGAACCAATCCTTGTTACCTGTCATGTGTGTTGTGGCTCCCGAGTCAATATACCATGCTTGATCATCTTGATTAGATGATAATGTTGATATAAAGATACTAGAGTCTTCAATCTCGCCCTCATCGACAAGGTTACCTGCTTGCTTTGGTTTTCCCTTGTCTTGTTCCGCCAGGAATTTCTGACATTCACTCTTCCAATGCCCTTTTTTATCGCAATGGAAGCACTTGCCTTTCTTCTTGGTCTTGCTAGAAGATCTCTCATCCTCTTGAGTCTTGACAAATTGTTGTTGAGACTTCTTCTTGCCCTTGCCCTTGCCTTGTTTTTGGCGTGTCACAAGTGCCTGATCGTCAGTATTTTGACGTCTAGCTTTCACCATTTCTCGTCGTTGCTCTTCCTGCATCAAGATTCCTATGAGCTCGTCAAAGATTGGCAACCTTTCTCTTGATGCTATTTCACTCACAAACATCTAATAGGGTTCTGCAATGCCACACAATGCATTGTGCACCAGCTCCACATCACGTATGCGCTCACCAATAGAGTGCAGTTCATCCCTCATTGTCTTGATTATGGTCATATAAGTCTGAATGTGCTCTCCTTGTTCCATGTGGGCACTATTCCGTTTTGACTTCAGAAACATGATTCTTGACGGATTTGACGTCTCGAACTGCTCTTTTAACACATCTCATGTCTATCTTGGTGTAACAACATCACAAATGTGGGTAATGACATGATCCTTCACCGACAAATTAATGAAGGTCAAAGCTTTCCTCATCTTCTTGTCGAACACTTTGATGTCCGTTTCATTTGGTGGTCTTCTCTCATCACCTGTGATGACATCTCACACGTCCTTTTCCATCAGTATGTTTTTCATTTTGAATTTTCACACTGCATAGTTGGAAATCTCGTCCAATTTGCTACTTTCACTCAAAATGGACTCTCCCATGTTTGTCATCACAATACTGCTTGAAACTTCTGACGTAGGCTAAAAGCAGTATGTCGAGGCCAACTGTGATGTCGGAAGTCGAAAATAGTGACCTGCACTTTAGAGGATGAATTCATTGCTTTCCAGACCCAACTTGGTTTTGGGCCTCGAAAAATATACCAACCAAATGAATTAAGCTCGCAAAAGGGTCACTGAATAGACCACCCCGAATTGATTGAAGTAGATACCATTGAATGTGTGAGTTCTTTTA
Source organism: Diphasiastrum complanatum (assembly GCA_029204225.1). Taxonomy (NCBI): domain Eukaryota; kingdom Viridiplantae; phylum Streptophyta; class Lycopodiopsida; order Lycopodiales; family Lycopodiaceae; genus Diphasiastrum; species Diphasiastrum complanatum. The sequence continues at coordinate 32,968 of MU835160.1, read as the reverse complement.
CTTTTTGTGCATGCATATTAATTTTGCATATTGTTTATATTCATCATAAGAACTAACATTTTAATTTTTCATTTTTTCAAGAGGCCGTTTTTATTAACGAATTTGCTATTTGACGAAGTGGCTTTCGAACCTACTCAAATAAATTTAACAAGGACAACGGCCTCGGAAATTATCTCAATTTTTTCAAAAAAGCATGAGATTTGTGTTGCCCATTCGAAGTTCAGTGCTCAAGACGGGCAGTAAAGGCATTGTCTCATTACTTAGGTCATAAGTTCATTAAACCACATAAAATATTTTTTGTTAAACGCTCAATTGTACTCAAGATTTTAGGCTATGGACTCGAGAATACTGTTCTCCAATCTATTCATCTTGCTTTGTATGCAACTTACATAGAATTATGTCAGGAAAAGGAAAATGCATATCTTTTGAATCCATTTGCAAGAAGAGAATTTCTCCACGACAACAAAATGCAACTGATATTAGAAAAAGAAAATGAAGATGGCAAGGAGATATAGATATATTCAATCAGTTGAAATTGTATTTTTTTTTTCAAAACAAATTACAAATATATCGTACAATGTTGTGTCTGTCAATTTACATGCCTTTCTGAACTTGATGTAATTTGTAGATTTTGTTTGATGTCGTATTTGTGCTTGTCAATAGAACCATTGAAATAGCTGAAGAATATATATGTGTCAACCAGTGAGGCCACCTGCTGTGTGTTTTTATGAAATGCTGCTCTTGCTTGCCAATGAGATTTTTCCATCCCTCGTGAAGACCATATACTCAAACTTCCATGATTTTCTGCTAAGGATATGGAATGGTGTCGTAATATGTGCTGCAAAATATTAACAATTTCTATCAGTAACCAAACTTCAAAAAACAAAATAAAATGGTAACTTGATATCTGTTTTTAAATGCTTACCATGTAATGTGTGATATGATCCTCTCTCCAAGCCACTTCAACTGCATCTACAAACTCAACACAACGTTTCTGGAGCAGTCGCAAGTTATAATGTTGCGTCATGAGAGACATTATACATACATTTCAATGTTTTCAAGTCGTCTGCAAGGTGCCATTGAATTTGAGAACTTCCATAATTTTCGACAATAAGTTTTTCACCCTCCACATGTCTCTTTATAATCTCACCATAATTTGTACATGAAAATATCCATGAAAATATTTCTTGGTCTTCTTTCAAAACCTCTAGAAAAGCAAGTAATGCATGACATGTTAATAAAAAAAAAGACAATGTATTCAATGTTGATAACGATACATAAAAGAAAATTGAAAATTCAAAAGTATACTTGGAATGCAACCAAGCACCATATGTGATTTTTCGATTGAACACTAAATATTTGATCATCGGTATTTAAAATTTTATTCAACAAAGTGACACTCATTCCAATTTTTGACCTTTGATTATTTCGGATTTATCTAATTAATGTTTTAGTTGTACAAACTATCCGTTTGGACTGTTCACTGTCTTGGACATGGGTTGCCATTCTTTTTGTACTTGTATATTTGTGAAAATTCAGTAGTATCATTAAGACTTCAAAAAAAAAATGGCCTAATCAACTACCAACACATGGATTGATGTCTACTACATTTCAAGTACCCCTAACTCAACATGGATCTAACATGATTATGACTACTTTCCACATGTGAGAACATGCTCCACACGTGTGAGATTTCCATATGTACAAGGATATGCAAAATACTCCAGCTAGATTTTGCCAATTTTTCACATTTCAAACTATTTTTTGATTTTTGAAAACATTAAAAAATATTTTGGAGAAATGCATCCTTAACTCAAAAAGATTGGATAAAGCAAGGCTCCAATCTTCCAACTAGACCACACACATAAAATAACCACAAAAAAATGTTTACATTCCAAAGCAATTTGAAAAAGCACCCTCAATATCATAGCAAACCAATTTTTGAATGAATAGTGATCATGATTTGTATAAATGACTAAATTGCCCGACATTCAACATACAACGAAATGTTTTTAGAGCTTGTGGTAGCATTTGCCATAATCGTTCAAATTCCACCCATCAATGTTGGTGTACATGCTAAATTAAACTTATGCAAGAAATTGACCCCTCTAAGGGAAGCCTTGAAAACCGCATTTCATCCCTTCTACTAGCTTATGTACCCATTTAGATTTCCTATATCTGTGGTGTAAATCAGTCTTCTGAATGTTTCTCATTCAAATACAGTGAAAGAATCGGAGCCTTCCACATACACGTATTTTGAATTTTTTTAATTCAAATACAACAAAAGTATCAATGGAGTCATGTGGCCTTCTATTGCAGGCAGCCATCACGTCACATAGCTAGAGATGTAAAAGAGAGTTCAATGACACGAAAAGCATTAGTGATAAGAGAGAATCAAGTGGCCATGAACGGAAAGAAATTGCCTAACATTAATAAACAGCACTCTATACTAAAGGAAGTCAAATGGCAAGCGTAAAAGTAGCGCTCTTCAATATTACGATGGCACACATGGGCACTATAGTAGTTTTACAACTAATTTTATAAAAATTATTGAAAAAAAATACGAAGTCGATACCAGAAAAAAACTTCCATGCTTCAGATCTACCTATCCAAGAATTGAACATGTACAAAAATCACTTTGCAAAACCAACCCCTTGGATCCCAAACTAGTTTAATTTTTAGCAAATTAGTTTACAGCTAATTTGATAAAAAAATCATTGAAAAAATACCGGAAGTGTGAAATCCTAGCCATAGCTTTCTTTTCTATGTCAGCTCCTCCCTTTAGCTTCCCTAGCCTGAGCCAATCTGTTTGTAACATATGCTATATTATCAATAGGTGTTGCCAACTGGTTTGTGACCTGAATCGGCTATGGTATAGGCATAGCCGAGCCATCATAATTGGTTTGTGACCTGAATTTGCTCTAGCCAACATAAGCATAGCCGTTGCTACTGAATGAAAATGTTTCTTTCGTATATGGGTGGAGCGAGTACGATCAATCATTGAAGGGTAAAAGGCTTTCCTAGACTGCCAAAGGGAGAAGAGAGTCATTGAAAATGTATGGAACTCATTGAACCATATGGAGAGGTATGTGGAAGATAGTTTCTTGCAACGGGCTCAAGGAGAGAGGTTGAAATTGAGAGTCCCCAAGAAAAGTGAAGTCACAAAGTAGGAGAGACCTTGTGAACAGAAAAGGAGGAGCTATTGCCTAGATGGAAAAATCTACATGCATCGATGATTCATATAATGACAATCTAATGAATTTCTTTTATGAGATATAGCCCAAGTGATCATCCAACTTGAAGCAAGAGAAGCTTTAAGGCTTTCAACTAACCCATCATCAAAAAGAAAACAAGCAGAAGAAATGAAGCCCCAAAAAAGAAGAGTAGGAATCAACAACAATGAAGCAGCTCTATGTAGGGAGATTGAATATCATGGCATAGAAAACATGATTATCAAACGCAACGAGAATGTTTGTGACACATTCAATACACGACCAATGCAAACGAGCAAAGCATTCTCACGTGTTTGTCAAAAAGTTTAAACCTTGACCACGTAAGTAAAGCAAACAAGTTTCTTAACATTATTATAAATTACCTGGACAATGTTCCTCTCTATTAACAAGAAAACATTGATATAACATGCATCATAAATTTGATGCAATGCAAGACAAGGATGAAGACTGCACACACACAAGGGGTAGGCTTCGCAATCAAACTCAATGAGAAATAGCTAAAACCCCACAAAATATGTTGCCACAACTTCACAAGCCAGAGTCCATATTGTTTGCATCTATTGCATCAAATTCATAATCAAATGATTAGAGGTCATTGTTCTTTATGCAATAGATATATTTAGAGACTATCATGAATGAGGGGTCTAAACCATAACTATATAAATCAAGGGCGAAAGAATAAAAGTGAGCATGTATGGCATGCTTAAGGTCCAAAGACACTATAGCAGTCAATAGGCAACGGCTTGCTAATAACACATGCATGCCCATCAACCTTAGGCGAGTATCCTGCTTGCACAACTATGGAATCCTTTTTGCATAAAAAAAATGGCTTACCTTTGCAACATTAGAATGACTCCTTTACCATCATAACAAAATCGCTCCTATGAATTCCATCACCAAGCCTTAAACTACTAGCACATCGTGTTGAAGGCCCAAACATAAAGGTATGCACAACTAGTCTACAAAACTAGACCGTCCCGAAGAAATTTTCTTGTCAAAATACTAGATTTAGCTATTAAACAACTTCCACCACTAAGTCTAGATACAAGGGAAGGAGTTTTAAGGAAGTTCAGAATGGCTAACCTTTTAAAAATAAGAGTCAGCCACTAAATTCAATGGAGATAAAATACAACTACAATCTAACTTATGGTCAACAAAAAATAATAAAAAAAATGAATATTTGTGGTAGGTACATGATGAGCCTAACTGAATAGAAGCTTCAAATGATTATCCACCATATTTGAATGGATACGCTTTATGTGCTAACTTGAAACTTGATCATTTCATGTAACCTAATGCACAATAATATGTTGTTCCAAACCTAGATGCATTGAAACAAAACAAAACAAAAAGGTGGTCCCTTTTATGTATGAGAAATGTAGGACATTGATGATCATGACAAACAGCATGAGAAATCTTCAGACTTTATGTAGCGCCTTATCAATGCCTTCACCAACTTCATCATGCACCACAAATAATTGTAACATCCCTAATCACATCATATGTGCCCAATAGTACACGTAAAATTTAAATGCATGCATAGTGAAACCTGCATATTAGGGCTCGCAAATAGCTTAATCACTTTGAAGGAGATGAAGACAAATTTAGCCATGATTCAAGCTCACAGAAGAGAGCAAACAAGTAATGTAAAAACCAATTACCATTTTAAGGCTAAAGGTGGGTACTTGAAGTGGTCGCAAGTAAACAAACTATAAATGAAAATTCGATAGTTCAGACCACATAACCTTGAGGTTTGTGTAAAACAAAATCCAATTCAATGATAAACAAAGGAAAAAAAGGTAATCACATCAAATAATCATCCAAGTTTAATCATGACATCTCTGGTCTATGGCACATGACCAACTTTTACATTTTATCCATGTTAGTGTAGTATTATCAAGCACTTCTCCTAGCTCATTAACTTCCTCATTTGCATCAAAACAGTCTAACTTTGTCAAATGACATGATCAACAGATATACGTTGAAACAAGGCTCACTCCCAAAAACCGTTTACCATAGCCTTTGACATTACATCAAAAAGAGGTCTATTATGGTGCATAAGAAGATCAAACTTGAACAAATGAAGATATCTGCAATCTCTTCATGCAGAATAAAAGAAATTACTGTGCCTCTCAGGCAACTTATGTAAACACTTTTTCCCATATATACGAGTAGTCTCAAATCATCGCTCACAAAGAAGGATTTGAGTTGATGGGTGAACAGCAATGCAAAGCTTGGCAAGCCTCAAATGGTGTACCTACCAACTGGTGACAGAGCTAAGTTCAAAACAAATACTCCACAAGTTTCTATCAAGAGATTTAGATTTTACTTTGCCTGTGGGTGAGATGCAATGTACTCAATTGCATCCGCACACGAAGCAATTTTATCTGCTTCACTGTCAGGGATTTCCAGAGCAAACTCGTCCTCAAATGCCATCACCACCTCCACAGTATCTAGACTATCCAAACCCAAATCCTTTTGAAAACTAGAGGAAGGGGTAACCTGTCAACAGGAACAATCTTTTAACATTGATTTCTGTAAGAACAATCCTGAGATTTGTTTACACAAGCAGATCATCTACTATATAATATTCAGATTTTTCTGATCCTTGCAGAACCTTCTTGTTCTATCAGCAACAGAAACCAATTGCACAAAATCTAAACAAGAGAAGACTTACAAGCAACAAGCCCAATCAGTATTAAAACAATCAACTTCAAAAGGGCATAGACCAATCAAGTCAAAGGCGATTGATCCACTGCGAGACATAACAGGGACCAATGAAGTCAAGAATAAAGATTTGCTAACTAAATAAATGACTGATTCACTGTGAGACACTAGGGACAATATTCCAGCACTGCAGAAACCATGAAATTTAAGCAGAGCTGTGCTCAGAAGAAGCACCCAAGTGTTACAGATTGGCTGGCTGATTTACCGGATAGTCTTAAGATTATTAGACGGTTAGCAGGAAAAATAGAAGGAAACTCTTCGCAATAAAAAAAGGTCTTAAAATTTCTATTTATAGCTTTGATATAACATTTGCCTTTAGCACCTCGTGGAAATGTTAGTGTTTAGTTTGCAGTACCTACATTACAATTTAAGAGAAACTTTTGACCAACCCCATCTACAATGTATTAAGAGCCCCTTGAGATTATCCTTCGAATTTTCTTCATGCAGCAACAACCCTGCTTAATGCGCATAAGGTGTCATGCTGATAAAGCCTATTAAGTACAAAATCTTGCCGAATGAGCACAGGGCAATATATAGCCCATACAGGCAATACACCCCAAGCGCCCATGGGCATGGGCATTTCGGGCATTACCGACTGCAAAGCATTATGGCCGTAAAGTCTTTTTTTATGGAAATTCCCCACCCTCAAATTTTAACAGAGAAAAGTTTAGGCCTTCCATGAGGATTTTTTTGAAAGTCTCCTTGAGATTTTCCAATGGAAAGTTCCAGCCCTTGGGACTTGAATTCGTGCCTTTCATTCAGACGCTGCAAAAAAGTTTTCTAACTACATCCTTTCACAGATAAAGAAATGACTCTATCAACTATAATTTCACCAGCATTTTCACGGAATTCCGGCCAGCTTTGAAATGCGAAGAAAAAGCTGGGAAAGGAAACATCAAGCTTCCCTAAGGCATAGGAATGGGAGCAAATCAATCCATCTTTGAAGAACCAAAAAGGAAGAAACATCAGAACATAAAAGAGAAAAAAAAAACCAAAACAGCATCAAAGTCATTGATTCGAATCACAGTGTTCTCATACGAGACAAAAGAGCCAGGAATTGGGTGATGAAATGCGAGATGAGAATTGGAATTTGAAAACAACAACAAAATCAGAGAGGATACCTTGGATGGATCGACTTTTGGAAATGTCTTCACCACATTCAGCACCCTGTCCACGACCTCGTTCTTGTTCAGATAGGTCCCATGCGCATGTGCTGCTTCTTCAGAAGAAGAAGAGAAAAGTCTCCTGGCTCCTGCTGCCATGTGCTGTGGGCAGGAGATCCGCACATGGCGGAGAACAGCTCCTCGCAGCATCGAGCCTAATGCTGCTCCCCTCGCCCGCTGCATCTCCTCTCCTCTCCTCTCCTCTCCTTCTTCCTTTCTCTTCTTCTTTCGCTTTTGCAAAAGCTCTCTCTTCTTTGATTTCTAGGGTTTTGCTTTTGCCTAATAATTGGGAGTGAGAGAAAGAACAAGACCCATCTCATCATTTAATTGCACACATAATGGATTACACCTTACAAACCCATGTGAGCATTGCTCCAAAATCGGCAAACTATAGGAATGGATCGGCAAATTTTCTCAAAAATTGGCATTATAAAACGTTTGGCGATTATTTATACAAGCATATATGTACGTAGAAGTCTTCAAAAAATTGAGAAGTTTTATCAAATGTAGGTTTTTTGAGGATAACTCAAAAGAGGTTTACCGAGCATTGCATGTGAGTACTGGAAAGAAATAGAAGCTCCATATGTTAATAAGCATGGAAGGGAGTGGGACCAACGTTCTGTGAGCAGTTCTCCAAGCAGATGGGTGACATGTCGTAGCAAGTCACCTATGTCAAAACGAAATCAAAAGTCTTGTCGTCTAACTTTTGACAAGAGTTTTTCCTTTATCACATAAGCAAACTTCATCATATATGCATGAATGAGAAGGAATGGAGAGTGCACTTGGCTTGCAAGTATGACACTATAGATCATATGTAGAAACATGGATCACACAACATAACATGCTACAAGTTCCCACGCTATCATTCAATTGTCGTAAAACTGTAACTCAAGATATTCACATGAACCTCTGAAAGCACACACAACTGTACTTGAAGGAAATGTGGATATAGACACACCTATTGTTAGGAGGTACCGTTGCATGGTAAGTCGGTCCCCATCACAGGACGTGTGTCCCAACATTCAGTCCACATGTGCAATAGACGCGACAATCATATTGCATGGACAGATAAACAAGAAAGAAAAATTGCTAAAAATAGAAGTACGTGTCCACTAGCTAAAGAAACAGGGGTTATAGTTAACACCCTTTCTTAAGCCCTAGTTAATTATGTATATAGAGACAATTTTTTTCTAAAAAACTCAAATTTATCAATAGTTAAAGGTTTAGTAAATATATTGGCTAGTTGGTCTTCGGTCCTACAATGTACTAAATCAATTTCACTAAATAACAACTTTTCTTTGAAAAAATGATATTTTTATATATGCTTGGTTCGTGCATGAAATACAAGATCTTTAGCCAATTGAAGCACTTGAGAATCTAGTTCACATACTTTGTTTGTATAAGTGTGATACCGTCATCTTTCTACCAGGCTTCTACTCCAAGGCAATAATGCATCAACCCTAGGTCTATCATGTCAAAGCTGAAAGACAAGTTTTACTTTATTTCCTTGATAAGATCCTCATAATTACTAGTGATTATGAAATCTTCAGCATATAACATTATCAGAGTGATGCGTCACGTGAAAGATAGAATTGATGGAAGTTGGTCTTGAATGGCAAAAGATTGAACTAGATTAGAGAACTCATTTCCTGATCCATTCAGGATTACTTGTACTAGTTCATTATCTTGGATCTTCTCTCCTATAGATCCCAATTCTTTGTTCAAGGATTTTAGATCAAGTTTCTTAGCATAAGCACACTTGAAGTGTTATTGGATTCATAAATGTTCTTTAGTGAATCCCAAGCCTCTTTTGATGTGGTACAAGAAGCCACCTCCTTCAAGAGGTCATTGCTTACATTTAACTTCAAGCAATGTAGGGCTAATCTAACCCTCTTCTTGTATTTTAGTTGTTCTTGGGGAGCTTGAGGCTCTTCCTCAACTCCTAAGACAATATCAAAGAGATCATGAACCACTAGTAGTGATTCCATTCTTATTTTTCAAATGGAATAGTTTGTGGAAGTTAGTTTCTCACTAGATTCTAACATATATCTACCCATGGATGTCATTTTGAATGAAAGCCTATGAGACACTCAAAGTTCTCTTGATAAGGTGTGATCTAAGATAGATTTCTAGCTTTCAAGAAGCTTCTAATCTCGGCCCAATGAATCCTAGTTCAACTTGGATGATGGTATAATAGATCAATTACAAATATCCTAGCAATTCACTCCACAAAGAAATTGATTCTAGTCCAAATTGGTTTGATATTCCACACACACTTAAGATCTGAACAAATCAGCCTGGTCTAATGCTTCAAATGAATTACTTCAATGACTCAAATCACTATTTGATCATTAGCATTCAATGGGTTGAACCTAGATCTAGACAATGCACTAAAAACCTTGAATTTTGGACTAGTATGCACTTTTTTGGATCAAAGACACTTATAGAAGTTAATTTGAAGGTTGTTGTACGGTTTCACACATGTGGACAGTACTTCAGCAGCCCACAAATCGATCTTGACCAAAAACAATGATGTTACTTCTCTCTTTGAACTCGTCCTCTCAATTAGAACTCAAAAACAACAAATTGTTAATGATTTCTCAAGTACTATTAATCATTTAGATCACTTTTAGACTTGGCTCTAATACCATGTCAATTTTCAAAGAAAAAGGACAAATATTGATTGTACTATCATTTCATTCATCAAAACTCAAGACAAATGTGGAAATCTCAACAAAACTAGAATTTGCCAATGTCACATCAACTTGTTATTGATTTGGTTGATCTCTTTATAGATCAAGTACATCCACGAGCTGTGTACTGTCCAGCATGTCTTCACACGTGTGAAGAGTGCCTAGTCATTCAGATCCACCGATGGGAGTCATATGTGCTCATTTTCCAAAGTTGACTATTCTCTTTGGCTAGAAAACAAAAAGCTAGTCTTCCACATTTATAGGAATATTCCCTATAAAATAGGATCTAATGGAATCTTCCTATCTTATCTTCTAGAAGCTTATCCACATGTGTGAACGGTATCTTGACATGTGTGAGTAATAACTCGCTCACATGGAAGTCCAATCTATTTACAAAAAGTTTAACCAATTTGACCATTTTCAAGATTCTACTCAAAGGTCAATTTCACACTAGTGTAGATCAAGCTAAAATCAATCTAACTTAATAAAAATGACTTATGTACATTCTTTCACACGTGGAAACAGACTTCACATGTGTGAGATCCCATCAAGCTCAAATAACTTGAGATCTACAAGATACAACAAGTTGGAAGTGATTTTTTAAGAATAACTCATTCACATAGAAGTCCAATCTATTTACAAAAAGTTTGACCAATTTGACCATTTTCAAGATTCTACTCAAAGGTCAATTTCACGCTAGTGTATATCAAGCTAAAACCAATCTAACTTAATAAAAATGACATGTACATTCTTTCACACGTGGGAACAGACTCCACACGTGTGAGATCCTATCAAGCTCAAATAACTTGAGATCTACAAGATACAACAACTTGGAAGTGATATTTTAACACTCCTCCTCACTTCTAACTTGGCAAATCTAATGTACACATCTACAATTCCAAGAGCATTTCTTAACTTGAAAAATGAATCTTTAACCAAAGGTTTGGTTAAGATATCAGCTACGCACTCGGATGAAGGCACATCTAGCTTTGTACTTACTTATAGATCCATCTTTATTGTACTTTAATCTATAGATCCACTTACATGCAAGTGGCTTCTTCCCATATGGAAGGTGTACAAGATTCCAAGTTTGATTATCTATCAAAGCATCAAACTCTACTTGCATTGCATCTCTCCAAACTTGTGATCTACTTGCATCTTCATAACATGATGGCTCTTCAAGCATTGTGGTTAGAAAAGTGTAAGAGGTAGAAGGAGATGTGTCTTCCCTTTGCTTTCCTTTCTCAAAGTATGTGAGCCTTGAAGGCTCGGCCTTGCTCCTTGTGGATCTTCTCGGTTCCTTTGGCACATGATTTTGATCTTCCAAAAGATCACTTTGGCTCCTCCTCGGGTGTTGCAAGATCTTAATCACCTAAGAGATTAGATGAATTTGGAGACAATTTGTAACTTTGAGATTCATGAAACAAGACATCCTTGCTAGCTTTTACTTTCTTTGAAATAGGATCAAATATCCTATATCCTTTGCTATTTTCACTATAGCCTACAAATATTTCTTTGAAGGAAGTTGCATCTTCTTTCCTTCTTGTTTCCAAAGGAATGTGGACATAACATATACATCCAAACACTTTAAAATCTTTTACATTGGGCTTATTGCCAAACAAAGCTTGAAATGGTGAGATCCCACCAATAGCACTACTAGGAAGCCTATTACATAAGTAATTAGCACAAGTTATGGCCTCACCCCAAAAAGTGATGGGTAGAGATGCATCAAGTCTTAAAGACTTTGCACATTCACAAAGACTCCTATTTTTCCTCTCGGCCACCCCATTTTGTTGGGTGGCTGTAAGGACAAGTGAGTTCTCTCTTAATGCCATTGATCTCACAAAAGTCTCTCATCTTGTTGGAGATATACTCTCCTCCATTATCACATCTTAGAACTTTAATGCAAGAACTAAGTTGTTTTTTCACTAGAGACTTAAACTTTACAAAAGCTTCATATACAAGGCTTTTCTTAGGCAATAATTCAATCCAAGTGTATCTAGTACAATCATCAATAAAAGTCACATACATTAAAGCTCCTCCATTACTTTCATGAGAAAAAGTATGTACATCTGAATGGATAAGATCTAAAGGTGAGGTAGATCTTGTTAAAGATCTCTTGTAGAAAGTCTTGTGTGACTTTGCAAGGCCACATGCCTCACACACTTTGCCACACTTCTTGAAAGCTTTTGGTAGGCCGAGAGCTAGCTCCTTTGATGCCATGGATTCCATTGATTGAAGATTAGGATGGCCCAATATTTTGTGCCAAAGCTCCACTTGAGTCAACTCCTCCCTAACCATATTCACACTTTCAATAGCCACATTAGCATCCAACTTGAAAAGCCTTCCTTGCTTAATGCCACTAGCTATGCACTTATTATTTTTCAAGATGGAACACACTCCATTCTTGAAATGTACATCTAGTCCATTGTCCATTAATTGATCAACACTAAGCAAGTTTTTTGTGATGGATGGAACATACAAAACGTTATCAAGATCTATCCTTTTAGATGATCCTAAGCATAATGGAATAGATCATATGCCATCTATCTTGCATTCTTGATCACTAGCTGTGTAGATTGATTTCTTAGAATCATTGCAAGAAAATAGATAAGAGAAATAATGCTTCTTGAATGACATGTGGGAACTAGCCCCACTATCAATCCACCATGTTTCTTGGCTTGATGTTGGTGTAGGTGCTACCATCAAGGATGTGTTGAAGTCATCCTCTTCCTCCTCCTCTTGTGCAAGATTGCCTTGATCTTCATTCCCGTGTGCATTCTTCTTCTTATAGCATTCAGAAGCAAAGTGTCCTTTCTTCCCACAAAAGAAACACTTCAACTTTGCTTTGTTCTTTTGTTTCCCTTTGGAGGTAGATGCTCCATCCTTTGCCTCGGCCTCCTTGCCTTGGATCTTCTTGAAAGGATGAGACTTTTTCTTGCCTTTAGATGTGAAGTTTGCTTTCTCATCGCCATTATGTAGTGATAAGGAGCCCATTCTTGTTTTGAGGTGTAGAATGCTACTCTCCTCGACCACAAGAACATTATGCAATTTTTCAATTGATGGAAGTTGATCTTGAATAGCAAAAGATTGAACTAGATTAGAGAACTCATCTCCTAATTTATTCAAAATTACTTGTACTAGTTCATTATCTTGGATGTTCTCTCCTATAGATCCCAATTCTTTGTTCAAGTATTTTATCCTTAGGACATACTCTTGTCCATTTTCTCCACTTCTTCTCATGCTTTGCAAGATCAAGTTTTTTGGCATAAGCACACCTGAAGTGTTATTGGATTCATAAAATGTTCTTTAGTGAATCCCAAGCCTCTTTTGATGTGGTACAAGAAGCCACCTCCTTCAAGAGGTCATTGCTTACATTTAACTTCAAGCAAAGTAGGGCTAATCTAACCCTCTTCTTGTATTTTAGTTGTTCTTGGGGAGCTTGAGGCTCTTCCTCAACTCCAAAGAGATCATGAACCACTAGTAGTGATTCCATTCTTACTTTCCAAATGGAATAGTTTGTGGAAGTTAGTTTCTCACTAGATTCTAACATATATCCACCCATGGATGTCATTTTGAATGAAATTCTATGAGACACTCAAAGTTCTCTTGATAAGGTGTGATCTAAGATAGATTTCTAGCTTTCAAGAAGCTTCTAATCTCAGCCCAATCAATCCTAGTTCAACTTGGATGATGGTATAATAGATCAACTACAAATATCCTAGCAATTCACTCCACAAAGAAATTAATGCTAGTTCAAATTGGTTTGATATTCCACACACACTTAAGATCTGAACAAATCAGACTTAAAGTTCTGATCTAATGCTTCAAAATGAATTACTTCAATGACTCAAATCACTATTTGATCATACTTACGGAAGTTAATTTGAAGGTTGCTATACGGTTTCACACGTGTGGACAGTACTTCAGCAGCCCACAAATCGATCTTGACCAAAAACAATGATGTTACTTCTCTCTTTGAACTCGCCCTCTCAATTAGAACTCAAAAACAACAAATTGTCAATGATTTCTCAAGTACTATTAAGCATTTAGATCACTCTTAGACTTGGCTCTAATACCATGTCAATTTTCAGAGAAAAAGGACAAATATTAATTGTACTATCAATCATTAAGAGTTATTGATTGCTTAATCCAAAGATCTATCAAGTTCTAGATGTTAGATCTTGATCTAGATGCTTTACACTATGATTTAAGCAAGAGCAATGGATCAAATAATCAAACACATGGATGGGCGGCCTCACGCGTGTGGAGGACAGTACCTGTACGGCCTGTTTACAAAGAGTAAAGTACATTAATTTACAAATGCATTTCATTCATCAAAACTCAAGACAAATGTGGAAATCTCAACAAAACTAGAATTTGCCAATCTCACATCAACTTGTTATTGATTTGGTTGATCTCTTTATAGATCAAGTACATCCACGAGCTGTGTACTGTCCAACAGACCTTCACACGTGTGAAGAGTGCCTAGTCATCCAGATCCACCAATGGGAGTCATATGTGCTCATTTCCTTAAGTTGAGTATTCTCTTTGGCTAGAAAACAAAAAAGCTAGTCTTCCACATTTATAGAAATATTCCCTATAAAATAAAATCTAATGGAATCTTCCTATCTTATCTTCTAGAAGCTTATCGACACGTGTGAATGGTATTTTGACATTTGTGACTAATAACTCATTCACATGGAAGTCCAATCTATTTACAAAAAGTTTGACCAATTTGACCATTTTCAAGATTCTACTCAAAGGTCAATTTCACACTAGTGTAGATCAAGCTAAAACCAATCTAACTTAATAAAAATTACTTATGTACATTCTTTCACACGTGGGAACAGACTCCACACGTATGAGATCCTATCAAGCTCAAATAACTTGAGATCTACAAGATACAACAAGTTGGAAGTTATATTTTAACAGCTTTTACAGAACATTGTTAATAATCGTATAAGGTGCTACCTTATATTGAAAAACTATCTTTTGCTCCAAATCATAACCATCCGGATATATCTGATCCTTGAGATAAGTAATGATATCAGAATATAACAAATTGGTGAAAGAAATTTCAAATAGATGTTCGTCTGGAAAATCATCATCAATTGGTTCTTCAATTTTTTCAGTGCTGAGTCGCGATAGATAATCAGCATTTGTATGATGCTTTCCTTGACGAAGTTCTACTTGATAAGTGAATTCTTGCAGACCCATCGAGCAATTCGTCCGGATAGATCTGGTTTATTTACAAGATACTTAAGAGCATATTGATCAACATGAAAAATAAATGCATATCCCAGCAAATAATGTCGAAATTTCGTAATAGTGAAAATCATGCCAAGTGCTTCCCTTTATGTAGCCGAATAATTCTTCTCTTAGGCACTGAGTTGTCGACTCGCATAGTAAATGGGATGATCCTTCTTCTGGTCGTCCTTCTCGTTCAGACAGACGCCAATAGCAAATGCAGAAACATCAACATAACTATGAAATAAAATAGCCCAGTTGGGTGGTCTCAGAATAGGAGCATTGATCAACCTTTGCTTAAGTTCTTCGAATGCTTTCTGCTGTTCATTCATCCACAAGTATTCCACTTGTTTCTTCAGTAGATGTGTAAGAGAGGCAGCAATAGAAGCATGATTTTGAATAAATCTCCGATAATAGCCGACATTTCCTAAGAAAGCTCTTAGTTCACGTAAATTGGTTGGTATCTGGAGATTCTTTATAAGCTCGAGTTTATCTTTGTCGACTTCTATTCCTCTGTTTGATATCCTATGTCCAAGTAATATTCCTTCTTTCATACCGAAAAAACATTTCTCTGGATGAAGGGATAAACAAGTATCTCGACATCGTTGCAATGTTAATTTCAGCGTCTACAGGTGTGTCTTGATATCACTATATACACAGAAATCATCAATAAATATTTCCAGAAAGGTTCTTAAGAAGGCAGTGAAAATTAACATCATGATTCGCTGAAAAGTAGCTGGTGCGTTACAAAGACCAAAGGGCATTCTGTTGTAGGCATAAGTGCCCCAATCCGTAGTGAATGTGGTCTTTGCACGATCCTCCTTTCGCACTCCAACCTAATTATAACCAGAAAATCCGTCATAGAAACTGTAACGCTCTTGACCAGCAGCCTGATCTAAGATTCTCTTACTCATCCTACTCATGAAAAAATCCATATTCAATGAGGTCTACATTTTCATCTATCATGATGTCCTCATTTGCTAAAAGCCCTCAATAAATGTTAGGTTCTGAAGGGTGAAATTGATACTTGGGTTATACCCCCTTCCAAATGACGGTCCGGTTCTCAACCTCAATCCAAGGCTCAAAGGGACCCGACGGTTCTCAACCGTGGCCGGTTCTTACAAAAGAGCATACCCGCCGGTTCTACATAGAAGCCGGTTCTTGAAAAATAGTGTACCTGCCGGTTAGGGTCTTGAGAACTGGTTCATAACCGGGTTGAGAACCGAAAATAAAATCAATACCCGACCAACACTGGATGTGACTCACTTGTTCTTTCATTGTTACACTCCGTTTTGAAAGTTGGTGACTGACCTATTTATTACTCGCTTCCATGCCAAGTTCAAGAAATTCAGCCACTTAGATATATTGATGAATTATATCACATTTGATGATGATAAGATCAATTCTTACTGGCAATGTGTCAGAATCACAACATTGTGGAACATTTGATTAGGTAGAAATAGTAGAAAATTTGGGAATGATGATTTCTATATCTCCCCTCCACTCCTCTTAAAGAGGCTGATAAGCTTATGATTCTTTAAGTTCTGCTACTTCCTTGTATTTTGTAAAAAGCTTTTAATCATGGTTAGTTTTCTTCGAGAGAAAAAAAAAACTATTTTAGTGCAAAATTTGACAAGTCTCAAATAAATTGGCCAACTAATGGTTGTATGTGCTTATTTATGCTCATAAGGCTTGACAAAACTAATAGTATGATGCCTACTTTATTATTTCAAAGAAATTAAGCATTTATGTCCAGGGATGCGAATTTGACTAAGAGCATGCATAAATGTCATGATATGCCTAGTTTTCAACGAACCATTGCGTTGATTTCAAAATGATATTTTTGGCTAGTCATAGAAAAAGAAGTATAGGATTATTGCACTTAGTGCCTTACTTGTCAAGCTATAATTGTAGATAAAGGTAAGCCAACTTGCTTATTGAATCCACTAGATATTGAAATTGAAAAATGAGAGAATAAATATTTTCATGGATTTTGTTATTCACCTCCATTGATAAAAACGAAACATAATGCCTTGTGGGTAGTAGTAGATGGTCTAACCAAGATGACACATTTCATTCCTACAAAGATTACAATCAAGACCCTAGAATTAGCCAATGCCTTTGTGGAACTTTTTTTTGGTTTTATGGATTGCTACATGTGATAGAGTGATTGGGGTCCAAAGTTCACATAGTCTTCAAGTTGTTAAAGACAAGACTAACCATTAGTAGTGAGAATCACCTAGAATCATATGGCCAAACTAAGCCTGTGAGCCAAGTGATTAAGAATATGCTTTGTAAGTGATTAAGAATATGCTTTGTACTTTTGTTACTAAGAAACGGCTTAATTAAAAAATGTATGTTTTCATATTAGAGTTTGCTTACAATAGCAACATACATTTGGCCATTGATATTAGTCCTTTTATAGCCATGTATGGATTTGAGATGCGAGCTCCAGTCCAAATGGGTCTGACCAAATGTATGGTGAAAAGTACAAGGGCATATTTGGAGGATATACAAAAGACCTTCTTGCTAGCTCAAAAAAACATGACACAAGAGTTAAGGACTATGTGGATCCACATAGGAGACCCTTGGCGTTTAAAGAATAATGGGCCTGACCCACTTACAGGTTAGAGTGCTAACTGAAACTAACTGAGAGATGGTGCTGCCCCACCTACAGTTAGCATAGCTACCTAGTTAGCATAGCCAAGGTAGCTAACGGATTCAGTTAGCTCTAACTTGGACTAGTTCATTTTGTCCACCTCACTACCTGTTGTGAAACAGGTTCCTTAAGCTAATTAAGCTAACTGGTGCTCCAGCTAACCATGAACCCAGCTGCCAACTCTCTACAGTCCTTTGCTCAGTTAACCATGAACCCAGGTGCCAACTCTCTACAGTCCATTGCCAACAGTCCAACATCAAGGCGTGGAACAAGCTCCACCCTAATCCTGGAGTCTTATTGCTTTGCTTAACTGAGCCACTAATGGGTGTGGAGATGGGGCAGCAGTGGCAGTGAGCACCTCTACAGCAACTGAGGGAGATAACTATAGGTGGGACAGCAAGAGAGCTAGTTAAGTACTAGCACAAGTTAGCACTAACATAACTGCCACTTAGCTAACCTTAACATAACTGCCACTTAGCTAACCTGTACATGGAGAGAGTTTTCCTTCAGTTTCCAGAGACTCTAAGATCCTATGTACCACTGAGCACCGTTAACGTATTATGGAAATCAGTGGCACCCCTTCTGCTCTTGCCTCTAACCCAGATTGTGGTTGACAAAAGGACTCTCCGGTAATTTCCATAATATGCCTCCGCAAGAACATTATCCAATTCATGATATTTTGTTTGAGCAACCACATTCCTAACTTCTTGCAGACAGTTCCAAAACGTATAAAAGAACAACGAAAATTTTCACACACGCCGAGTACATAATGCAAATTTCAACACCATTTTTACTGTTGTTGAACAGACAGTTAAAAATAATGCACATGGCGTACGGACAGCGTTCATTTCTTATTATAAAATATTATTCATTCTTGCATTGAATTCTACTTGCATAGCAGTTGCTCGCAGCGTATCTGCAAATTCTTTCAAGACAATTACATACGTTTTCTCCATAAATTAAGCAGCCCTAAACGGTCTGAATTTACCAATTCGTAGGAAAAATTGATTTTCCAGCATGTTGTATATAATCTGACACTAAAACGAGAACATCAAATAAAGTTGATATAGTTCACATAAATGTCCACTATGGGTCTGACCAAATGTATGGTGAAAAGTACAAGGGCATATTTGGAGATTTTGATCCGCACTAACGCAAAATAACAAATATAGCCTAACATGATTCACACAAACATAAAATTGAATGGAAATCATTATCCTGTGATGGCACCACTACAAGAATAACAAATGCCCTAATATAATACATGTAAAGATCGAACTAAATGGAAATCACATTGATGTGCTGACACTGGTAAAAGAATAACAAATACAATCTAATATGATCCATATAAATACAAGAACAACAAATATAAAGTTTAATATGATTCAAGTAAAGATCCAACGAAATGATAACCATCAGATGCAGGATTTGGCCTTGGTGCAAACATTATGATGCAAACCCCGACCAAAGAAACGACTGCGCCGACCATATCCCACACATCTGGTCTGCTGTTTTCAGCAATCCAGCCCCAAAAGAGAGAAAGAACAATGAAGAAGCCACCGTAGGCAGCGTAGGTGCGGCCGAAGCTCTGCTGCTGCAGCGTGGGAATGAAGCCATAAATGACGAGCAGAATGCTACCAAGCAGGAAATAATAGAATTGCCATCGCTCCTTTCTCCATTTCCAGATGAGCCATCCCCCTCCTATCTCCAAAACGCCCGCTGCCACGAACAGCAACGATGCCACCACCATATCCCGCGCCTCATACTTCATCCTTTTCCTTTTCCTTTTCCTTTTCCTTTGCTTTCCTTTTCTTCTTCTCCCTTCTAAGTTCTCATCTACAACAAAGGGACCCTTCTCTCTTTGGTTTAGGGTTTAGGGTTATCATATTGGGATATCCTATTTGGCACCATCACTAACTTTGTTATAGATGGCGCAAACACCTTCACTAGCTTTGCTATCCATCGCGCAAACACCGTCGAGTGCGAGCTCCACCGCCTCCCCCTTATTCTCCCCATCTCTCCTTGCTCTTTCATCGTTGGATGGAAAGCTCCTACAGTCCCACACTATTGGTAGTGCAAAATGGCCGATCTTGTCATAAATGCATGCCCACTTAAGCAAAAAGGCTGATCCCGTCATAAAGATGAGCCCACTTTAAAACTTTGTGTTATGTAGTTGCTCTAAAATTCATGCTAAATGAGATTAAGTGAGATAATGCTTCATTGGTCGGCCCATTAGCACATGTAGTATGGACCCTTAGAAGCGTTTGGCCTCATGTCACTCAATTACCCAAGTCTGGATTATATGTGGTAATTTTTTTTTTCTCAAATGAAGTTTGGCAGTCATGTCTCTAATGTCATAGAAAGTGCTTAAAATATTCCAAGTTGTAATGAAGTTCGAGCGCTTCGAACATGACTGATATGATTATCTCTGATATTGAGAGTGATAAGGACGAAGTCCTTCCCGTCCTTCTGCTTCCATTTGGTACAAATCTATAATAGGCTTAACCTCAGTACCTTCGACAACTTCCTAAAGCTCTTTCACTTGTAGGATCACCCTAATTTTGAATTAATTAATAGTTGTCGCCATCCAACTTTTCAATAGAGTTCGAAGATGACACATCCATCATAGACAAATATGATATTGAAATCTAGCAATGAACATGAACGCTTTGAACTAGTTACCAAAGCTATGATCTAGCTCTAATACCATGTTGGGAAATAAGTTGCATATGAGTCGAGAATAACTATTCGACAATGATAATTCAATTGTAGAAAACAATAGTTAATGCAACAACAAAACTATTTTGATACTACTATCTTGCCCAAAGTTTTTTGGAAATCCTTACCAGGTAGAATGGCCTGTGCCCGGCTCCTTCCAACACAGTTTATTATCATTCACAAGTGCAAAAAATGAATGATAGAGAAAGATCGCTTAATTGTCAATTATCACTACTCAGATCATAATAGCATGAATAATAGAAACATTAGGACCAGCCAACTCATGTGACGAATTGTCGAATGCAGTATGTATTGTTGAATGATAAAAATACATCCACTGTATGCTATGATTGCACTATAATAATAGCACATCTAATTATGATATAAATTTCGCTCTTACACAAGCTATTATCAAAAATAACTTATTAATGATCAGTCTACGCCTATGGCGGAACATAGAGGAGAAGAAGACGAATGAATACTTCTGATGAACAACTACTTGTTGATAACAACAATGTTACTTGATTTATTATTGAAATAATATGATCTACTGATCTATTTATAGTTGTTGATGGCACAACCCTAACGGAATGCGTCGTTATCCACCTAGCATGTGCTAGGTGGAGATAAGGGATTGGAACCGAAATATGCAGCGGATAAGATTCCCCTTTCACATTTGATTCAATTGTTATTTAGTAACCCTCGACAATTGATTTGACTCTGTGTCGACAATACGTGTATTTCTGCAGACGGTCTTTGACATTGTCTCGACAATGCAAGTGAAACTACAGAGTAGTTCCACAATACAAAATGATTTCAGGAATGAAATCCAACACAACCATCATGACCTGGCTAGAAAATAAAAATTATGAGCTTGAAACGATGACATATAGTGGCTCACTTATGATACTTTATCCATTCTATTGGCATTTCAAAGACAAATATATTTTTGAAGTGCATAATGTGTATCATAGTTATATTTAATCCATAAACCGATTTGAAGGCAACACTGAAATAGGTTAAAAGTATTTATCAGAGTATGTTCAATGAGCTCGGTCATGCAATTTGACTATTTTAGATATTCACCCAACAAACTCAATTTTGTTATATCAAAGTTGGACCTATTATTTCAAACATTATCCTTGATTTTATTTATAAATGATGGGAAAACCCATGAACATACAAGAAGATTAAAGTATATAGAATGATATGAAGCTAATCAAAAGCTTAATAAAACTTAAAATAGTAAAATAATTACTCAAAACCAACTGCTTGATGTAAATCACTAACTAAAATAGTGCCACTAATAAGTAATGCAGGAAGCTTTGAAGCAGCCGCTCCTACAAATTGAGCTCGTCGAAGAATTGAGAGTGTCTGTGAACGTTGTAATGCAATAAAAATACGCTGATGGTAAAAATAAACAATGACGAATGGTAATGTAATGCTTTGTCCCTGGCGTTTCACCAAAAGCTCCGCGCATAAAGACAAAAAATCATTAAATTTTTTATGAAGAAATCCATATGTTTTCAAGGCAAAGGGGGTGAAATCTTCACCACGTGCACGATCATTATAATCTCACTCCTTTTCTTGAACTGCGCGGCCCATTGCGTGGTGGAAGAACTACGAAGGAGATCTTGACGAGAGGGATCAACAATAACATCTCTTAGAGTGCGAATTCCCCTAGTGCGTATGTATTTCAAAGAGGAGTTGGTTTAAATCACCTGGTTCTGCACTCTATTTGGAGTTTTAATCAGCTGAATTCCGGATTACATTGAACATTAACCATTGAATTAAAGCAAGAGATTTGTGCCCTAACCCTAAAGGCAATCCACAATTTTCAACTACCTACATACTTTAGGCAGATCCGATCTTCAAGAAGCGAATAATCTCGAGAGATCCATATCGACTTTCTACGCAGTCTAGATTGCCAACGTTCTATCTCGATTTGTATCGAATTACCTCATACAACCAGCTTTGAAATCGATCTCGGAGGCTGGAGCTACAGTCTCCATTTTTTGTCAGCAATCGCTCTTGATCGGGCTATTTGCAGCTGTCTCGAAGCAGCCAATCTCGATTTCACAGCCATTTCAAATTGCTGCCAATTCGGATTTTCAACATTGTCGATTTCAAATCGGTATCAAGAATCGAGGAGCAAACTTATCTTGTATTGACCAGCTGGCTATGGATTCTTAGTCCAACCTAAAATGAAATTCAACCTCTTGTTGTATCAGACTTTTACAACATTCGAAACCCTAAATGTGCGCCCATTAGGAGGCTCTGGGCAGTTAGGGCTTGCATTTCCAACAACGTTTCAGACATAAAAATGCATTACAGAAGCAGCAAATCGGATCAGAAGTTACTCAATAATCTTACAGCAGCATCTCAGTCCTAAAAAGACCTAAGAGAACCTGTCAAACCCAATGTGTTGTTACGGATGCTACCCAAATGATGTGAGCAAACCTAAATTGCTCATTAAACATTAGTTACAGCAGCAAAACATTGCCAAGCTCATATCACATGGCAATTCTTATTCGCTGAACAACCACAAGCTACATTCTGTAACATCCTTTTGAATGAGATTAGAAGAGGTGCAGACACATTCTAGTGGTAGCCTATCAATGAATACTTCCTACAGCCGTCACAGTAGTGTTACTCATGGTAACATTTTACCGGTTGATGGACAATCTTTTCCACATGTCAAGCACCCATTGGCTCTCATTTTGCACACAATTACCGAGCTTTTCTTTGTTATGTGAGCTTTACAGCACTATACGTTGGAAACCACACTCCATAGTACACATTCAGGCGTTCAGAAGATCAACATGTCCTTTAGTTCTGCCGGAGGGATGAAGCAGAAGGCTCTTCCAACGGTTCCAACCTCTGTGGCATTGCAGATTGATTATAGATTCTATGTTATGCTCATATACATGTTCGTCCTTTTAGAGAGGTGAATTAATAACTCTTTTCTACAGAGTTTTAACTTTATGCTGTAATTCCTGCTTCTTGTACTTTGTAGGAGCTGACATAACTCGAATGGTCTGTCTCACACCTGACTCTTCATGTGAATGTGTCAGTGTGATTCTTGAGAACGATAGTGTATTACATGGATGTACTTAGTATTAGTCTCTCTCTGATTCAAAGTAGATATTTGATGTCAATTTGAAAGTACCTAAGGACATATGCATGTGTACAACACTGAAATGTCAGACAGTTGCTGAGAACAGTTTGATGCATTTTCTTGTCCATCTACCAGAATGGGGGGTTAATGGGTTGTTGGTCCGTTATTTTTTGTTGGATAGTCATTAGTTTTGGAGGAAATCAAAGACTGATTTCTTATATCACTTTGCTTATCTTTTCTCCCCGTGCCTGGTTCTCTTTGTTTCTATCTTTGGTGCTCTTTGTTTCTATCTTTGGTGGTAATGGCTGCAAATTATCAACATCTTTTGATGACCATACACATGTCACCATTTCAGTGTTTCAATGAACTTTATTGTAAAACCCACCACAAATCATTATAATGATAGATTATTCTCCTTTGTGCTCTCTTATGGTGATAGATTACTCTCCTTTGTGCTCTCTTATGGTAATAGATTACTCTCCTTCTTTGTGCTCTCTTCTTGGGGATGGACACTCATTATACTACATTTTATCATTTGTATACTATACTTTATGATAAGTATGCTGCACAACAAGGGTACATAGATGTTTATTGCTCAAGTCTATGGGAAGGCCCTGATTGCTGCTCTTTAAAATTCAAGGTTTCGTAATAGTGCAAATAAGAGAGAAAACACTAGTATGCAAACTTGTTGCCCAAATATGAAGGTCAAAAGCACTTGCTCTTCATCATTCAAGGTTTCAGAATAGTGCAAATAAGGGGAAAAAAAAACTAGCATGCAAAATGAGCATTTAGAACGTGAAAAACAAATGATACCCAAGCCAAACACCATTTAGAAAAGCATTGGATACATCTAATTGGAACACCTTCCACTTGAAAAAACAAGCAAGAGAAATAAGAATTTTTATTGTCACCATCTTTGCAACGGGTGCAAAGGTCTCCTCATAATCAAGACCATGGATTTGAGCAAATCCTTTGGCACATAATCTTGCTTTATGCTTGTTGATGGTGCCATCAAGATTGAACTTGATCCGAAATACCCACTTGCAACCAATCACATGCTTGTTGGATGGAGGATCCACAAGCTCCCAAGTATTGTTGGTGATCAATGCATCATACTCTTGCTTCATGGCATCATAGCACTCCTTGGTATTGAGTGCCTCTTGTACATTCTTTGGCTCTTCATGAGAGACATAAAAAACATAATTAGTGGAATCAAGATCCACTTGTTTGCCTTTGTCAACATATGAGAGCCTCTTAGACTCGGATCTATCTCTCATGGATCTTCTTGGTGAAAAAATCCGAGGAGAGTCTTCTTCAAATCTGGACCCCATCACATCATGATTGTCTTCAAAATCAATAATTCATGATGCATCCATAGATTTTTTGATCTTGGCCTCTTCAAAAGATGAGTTTTGATCTTCATGAAAGACGACATCTCTACTTTCAATAACTTGAGAAGTAGAGAGTATAAAGACTCTATAGGCCTTCTTGGTGGATGAGTATCCAACCACTATCCCTTTGCATGCACTAAGATCTTCCTTCTTCCTTGTTTCCAAGGGAATATGGACAAAGCATAAGCATCCAAAAACTCTAAGGTGATCAACCTTAGGCTTCTTCAAAAATAAGATTTCATATGGTGACTTTCCTCCAAGAGCTATATGTGGGAGCCTATTGCAAATATAATTTGCACAATTAATGGCTTCCCCCCAAAATCTTTGGGCAAAGATGCCTCAATTCTCATAGATTTTGCACATTCACATAGAGATCTATTCTTTCTCTCGGACACTCCATTTTGAGATGGAGAGTAGGTACAAGAGAACTCTCTTTTAATGCTTTCAAGCTCACAAAAATCTTGAAATTTATTGGAGATATATTCACCACCTCCATCACTTCTAAGAGCTTTAATCTTGAATAAGAATTGCTTCTCTGCATAAGCTTTGAAAATAAGGAAATGATCAAACACCATAGATTTAGAAGCAAGAAGATATATCCAAGTGAATCTTGTGTAATCATCAATGAAAGTAACAAAACAAGTGGCTCCTCCCTTGCTTGTAGTTGATGAGAAATGCACATCCAAGTGGATTAACTCCAAAGGATGCTTGCTTTTGATAGAAGATCTTGTAAATGGCTTTTTGTGAGATTTAACAATAGCACAAGCCTCACAAGGCTTGATCTTCTTGGAGAATGACTTTGGCAAGCCAATAGCTTTGACTTCTTTGATCATAGAGAGCGTGGATTTGTAGTTGGGATGTCCCAACCTCCTATGCCATAATTCCTCCATAGAGAGCTTGTTCACAAGAGCAACATTACAAGCATTCACATACTCATTTAGATCTAGTTTATAGATAACACCAAATCTAGATCCTAATGCAAGTATCTCATCATTCTTCTTGATAGTGCAAGTATCAACATTGAATTTTACATCAAGACCATTATCAAGCAATTGGCCAACACTAATAAGATTCTTGGTAAGCTTAAGTACATAAAGAACTTTAGAGAGAGAAAGAACTTTAGAGGATGCAAGTTCAAGGGAATGTTTCATATGCCTTCAATAGGACATTCAAAATCATTTGCAGTGTATATTGATTTCTTGACTCCATCATAAGGTGAAATAGAAGAGAAAGAGTCCTTGGAGCTACACATATGTGAAGAGGCTCAACTATCAATATACCATAAGTCGTCCTTCTTGAAAGGAGTAGATGAGAAACTAGAGACCATAAGAAATCCCTCTCCATCACTTGCAATAGTGTCTTCCTTCTCATTGGTAATGTTGGATTGCTTGAGTTGATTCTTCTTCTTGAAGTAATTGGTGGCATAATGACCTTTCTTGCCACAATAAAAGCACTTGATCTTCTTCTTCTTGAGCTTGGATGATGAAGCATTAGAGGAATCATCTTCCTCCTCATCTTTGTCTTTGAATTTGACTTTGTCCTTGCTTGAGGATTGTTGATGTTGGTTCTTGCTCCTCCCTTTGTGCTTATCCTTGGCAAAGAAAGCTTTGCCATCATTATGAGTGAGAGAAAGCTTGTCCATCCTCAAGAACTTGTACTCTTGTCTTGATTCTTCCAAAATTAGCACACTTTGGAGAGCCTCCAAACTTGGTAGCTCCTCCTTAATGGCATAGGATTGGACAAGGTTATCAAATTCACTTCTCAAGCCATTGAGAATGACTTGAACTAGCTCATTTTGATTGATGGAATCACCAATGCAAGCAAGTTCTCTATGAATATCTTTTACTCTCAAAACATAACTAGATGCACTCTCATCACTCTTTTGGCTACTTTGAAAGATTTGATTCCTAAGAGTGAGAAGCCTAGATGTATTCTTAGCCTCATAGATAGTCTTGAGACAATCCCAAGCTTCTTTGGCTATTGTACAAGTACCTATCTCCCTCAATATCCCATTAGAGACATTCATCTTAATGTAGTGAAGAGCCATCCTAGCTCTCTTTTTGTATTTTTGAACCTCTTGAAGAACTTGTGGTTCTTCTTCAAGGCCAAGAACTATGTCCATCACGTCTTGAAGGATCAAGATGGGCTCCATCCTCATTTTCCAAATTGAATAGTTTGAAGTGGACAATCTTTCAGTTGGTTCCAACAAGGATGAACCCATTGAAGACATTTGAAGTGAAGAAAACTCAAATGATGAACAATAAATGTTGTTACACACTCTCAATAGGATCCAATAAATAGAGTACTATCTCCTCCTATGAAAGATCTTGCAACTATTTGTGAATTGATTCTCACTAGCTACACAAATCTCTCTAAAACAAGATCTATTTCACATCAAATGATGGAGTATAGGCAAAGTTAGGATCAAACACTCTTAGCACGTGTGAAGTACTCTGAGAAACCAAATTTGACTCAAATACAATGATATTGCATGAAACAAAATGGCTAAGATCTCAAAACAGTGCCTAGATCAAATATAGATGAGATTGGCAAGCATACAACTGTGATTTTGGATCACCCAAGAAATCTCTTGACCAAACCAAATGTGTCCACCCCGGTCTAGGTGCCCTATCTAACCCTCTTCAAAAGCTTATAACTTCTGATTGGCTCAACCAAATGGAATGAAACTGATTGCATCAGAAACTAGACAAAATTAGCTTCAAAACAAGCTATCAAGCAAGATAAATGGATCAGGCATGAGAGAGAACTTCCAAACTGAATTTGGATGTTCCTCACACGTGTTAGATCACCTGATTCCATACAGTACCAGGTCAGATGCAATCAATGTCCTTTTGATCTCTTTTGATCCAAAATTGAACAAGATAGCTAGGAAAATGGGCCTTGACAATTTCTAGCTCAAGATTGATGAAAAATTTTCACTTAGATGGATCAAAATGCATGGTAACCTTAGGTAGGCTCTGATACTATGTTGAACTTCACATGTGTGGATTGTCCACAACATGTACTTGTGATCTCCTAAGGTGTGTAGATGCACCAAGATTAAGATTAGATTGAGATTCAAGATCAATCTTAGATCCTATGGCAAAAACACACTACTACATGCATTCAAACACTTCCAACTCTCACTCACACGTGTGGGAAGTATTCAAAAAATAATCTAAGTAAAAACAAGCCACTCTCCTCGGGTAGAGAGAGAGAAAAAGCATCATGAACTCTCGGGTAGAGAGAGAAAGCTAGAAATCCAATAACTCACAAAATCCATAAAATCACCAAATCAATTAGCTTAAAAATGAGGAGTACAATTATACTAGTAGATCCACGAGCTACCACTATGCTTAACTATGATTGGACCATACTTTGTCACCTCTTGATCCTATTGGACCATTGATCCATGCACCTCTTAATTCTATTGGACTATATTCAAGCACACATCAATTTCCTATTGGACCTCACAAGGTTCCACCTCTAATTCCTATGGGACCTCTCGAAATTCATCAAACAAAAGCATTACACTTATCTACACTCTAATTGGCACGTGTTTAGCCTCTTACTCTATTTTGGCTCAATAGTGGCATTACAAGTGGAAATGCATAATTTGCCATCTCTGCCAAATTTATTCCTATCAACATCCTACACCTAGATGCTTGGTGTAAAAAACATAAGACCCCTATATCTAACATAGATAATCTTTTTTAATTCTTCACAAAAGATAATCATCGGATGCCTCCGACAATCTTAAGAGAAAATTGAGGAACATCATTTTCTTTGACTACTTGGCACAGATAACTGCCTTCAAATTTTCAAGCGGATCTGATGAAAGTAAAGGACTATAGTGTTGATGAAAGATGATCTGATGAATGCAAAGGACTTTAGTCTTGCGCCGCATCCCCTACCCACTTTTTTTTGTGTGATGCTCTGCGTGGTAGTCTGTGCGTGATCTGGCTATCTTCCTTTCATCACAAAGAAATCCAAAGGGGAGCAATCAAAGATCCATTTGCTAGTAGCATCAAATATTCTGCTAAAATTCCTAACACTAATCCAATAGCCGCAGATAAATCAACGCAATATGGTCGATCCTTATCTCTCTCTGCTCTATTCTTGATGATGCGAGTATGTATGGCGTAGAGAATAACTCTCTCTCTCTCTCTCTCTCTCTCTCTCTCTCTCTCTCTCTCTCTCTCTCTCTCTCTCTCTCTCTCTCTCTCTCTCTCTCTCTCTCTCTCTCTCTCTCTCTCTCTCTCTCTCTCTCTCTCTCTCTCTCATACACACACACATTACTAGACTCTATTGAATTATTTGTTTGGATTTAGGATTTTTGCAGATAACTGTTAAAAATGCTTTTATCAATAAAAGTATTAAGATAATGACATCAATTCAAAAAGTCATAACTGCAAAAAAAAAATTTCTTCGAGCTGATTCTAGCAAGTATATGCATGACCATATTTGATTTCAATTTGATTGATATTTTTAAAGATCCTACTCAGATAGATAAAGTTTTGTCGCTTTTACGAAATTTTTTAACTTTATTTCAAATTGGATATCTTCCAAAGACTCGAATTTTTTTCAAATAATCAACTTTTTTCAAAGGATCGAATTTTTCCAAAGACTCGAATTTTTTCGACCCAACGTTGAGTTTGGCAAAGAAGGATTTTCCGACCCTAGATCGGATTGAGGCAAATTTATTCCAACCCTTTGTATATTTTTGACCCTTTGAAATTTTTCAGACTCAGAGTAAAATCCGACCCTTTGTATATTTTCGACCCTTTGTATTATCAACTCAAACTTTTCCAAAGACTCGAATTTTTCACAAAACTCAAAAAAAATTTCGAAGACTCGAATTTTTCTGAAGGCTCGAATTGTTTCAAAGGTTCGAATTTTTCCAAAGGTTCGAATTTTTTCAAAGGATCGAATGTTTCCAAAGACCCCGAATTTTTCCAAAGACTCAAATTTTTCTAAAGACTCAAATTTTTCTAAAGACTCAAATTTTTTTGAAAGATCGAATTTTTTCGACCCAACGTTAAGCTTGGCAAAGAAGGATTTTCTGACCCTGGATCGAATCGGATCGAGGCAGATTTATTCCGAACCTTTGTATATTTTGACCCTTTGTCAAAAATTTGAATTTCTGACCAAAAGTATCAAATTTTACAATGGGTCAGATTTTTTAAAAACAATATCGGATTTTACAATGGGTCATATTTTATATACTAGGTCAAAAAGTAACGTAGTATCAAAACATATACAAAGGGTCAAAAAAATTTATTGGGACGAAAATATGCACATGGCTCGGATTTATCTGTCCCGAGTTTACCCGATCCAGGGTCGAACACGTCTGTGTTAAAAATTCACAATTCTAGCTTGACTAGTTTTGGTCATATGACTTGTAAATAGTTAGATGGTCATGATGTGGCTTGTCACACGTGCCAAATAGCATAGGATTCCATTCATAAGGATGTTCTCAAGTAGACCTAAGTGTTAGAACCTTTGGAATGAGTCCAAATTATGCTTAGATACAAGGGAGAAAAAATAG
The DNA here is from genome assembly GCA_029204225.1 of Diphasiastrum complanatum. Taxonomy (NCBI): domain Eukaryota; kingdom Viridiplantae; phylum Streptophyta; class Lycopodiopsida; order Lycopodiales; family Lycopodiaceae; genus Diphasiastrum; species Diphasiastrum complanatum. Next base: position 2,468 of record MU835160.1, on the reverse strand, counting down.
GAGCTATTTTTGGTAATTTTTGCATTGTTGAGGGATCTCCAAGATTCCAACCCTAACTTGGTAGGGATGAAAGATCCACCAAAATTAGCATTAGGGATAGGTTTAGGGCTACTCATACCTGCCCAAAACCGTGATGGATCATGTATATATAGGTGATGATATCTCACCAAAATTAATCAAGCAATTTCATGTTTTTTCTCTCATAATGGTGCAATTGCTCTCTATGTTCATAATTGTTTGAGTACTTGTGATTACTAATGATTATAGGATTGAATGTAGGTCTAGTGTACAGTACTCAGACTGTGGGAGGCCGTACTTTCACACGTGTGAAGCCTTCTTCAAGGATTTGGGCCATTTAGTGAGGTTCAAGCATAGATTTTTGATGGATTTTGATGGTTCAACTTGTGCTAATCTTATGAAATCATAATCTATTGTTTCCCTCATCATTTCAAGTGTTTTAGGATACTTATTTGCTATAATTTTTACATGGTATCAGAGCCTAAAGGCTGAAATGAGCTAAATCCTTGGTTTGCATTCAATTTGATCACAATTTTTGATCTAAATCTTGTGTAGATTGGATCTTAGCATCTAGTATTGATTCTAGAACTCAAAGTGAGTCAAATACATTGGATATTGGTGTTGTGTGACTTCATTTGCAGGTGTTTAGGTGTCTAAAACCAGAGGCAAAGTTGAATTCAATTCACATTACCAAGATAGCAAGTTTTGCTTGCTCCAAGCATTGATTTCTAAGCGAGTTTTGGAGGTGATTTCATAGAGAAGGCTTTCTAGCATTCAAGGAGAGGGAAGATCAGAGTTTTGGGGACTCTTCAAGGCTGTTCTAAGGTGTAGTAGGCACCTCCTAATGTGATTTAGGTTCAGTCCAACCATTGCTTGACTTATGCACCAAATTAGATCAATTTTTCATCAATTTTGATCATTTTTTGCTTGTGATTGGATAGTAGATTGTGTTGCATCCTCATTAAGTTCCATTTAGATCTTTTACAAGTGATTTTGGAAGTATATTAGGTTGCTGAAATTCACTCTTGATCAGATCATTTGGAAGCTTTAATGTTCTTTATAGAAAGAGGGGCAATTCTACTAGTATTGTCTACTTCAATCAAGCAAGTGCATTGTTTCTAGTATTCTATGATTTGATTTTGTTAGAGATCATTCTTAGATCCTTATAGGAAGTCTATTACTGATCTTTTCAGGTCCCTAAGAAGTGGGATAAGGTAGACCTTCAATCAAATCAATAGAAGTAACCTTCATTTGTGTCAAGTCCTTGATTAGGAGACTAGATGGCATCTATAAATGCATATCTTTTGGATACTAATGAAAGGCTCAACAAAACTAACTATTCCATATGGAAAGTTAGAATGGAATCTATCATGATCATGCAAGATCTGATGGAAATTGTAAATGGTAAGGAGGGTGAACCTATTCATCCTCAAGAAAAAGCCAAATACATCAAGAGGTGCAATGTTGCACTACATTGCATAAAAATGAATGTTGCAAATGAACTCTTAAGAGAGGTAGGAGATTGCACTTCAGCTCAAGATGCTTGGGAGACTTTGCAAAAGGTCTATGAATCCAAGAACCAAACTAGAATGTTAGCTTTGAAGAATCAAATCTATAGAAGCTATCAAAAGAAAGGAGAGAGTGCACATACTTTTGTCCTAAGAGTAAAGGAATTGAACAAAGAGCTAGCCTTTATAGGTGACCCTATCAAGGATGAAGAGCTTGTTCAACTCATATTGAATGGACTAAGCTTTGAATTTGACAATTTGGTTCAGGGATATGCAATTATGGGTAAGCTACCCATACTTGAAGAACTCCAAGGCACACTCATGGCCGGGGAATCAAGAAGGAGCCAAATGCAAGAGAGGATGGATAGGCTTTCCATCCAAGGTGGAGATGACCAAGCTCTCTTCACCAAAGGCAAAGGCAAGTCCAAAGGCAAAGGATCAACATTCAAGAAGTCTACAAAGCTTGAGGATCAAGAAGGACCCCCAAAGGCATCTCCATCAACCACCAAAGTCAAGAAGGACAAATCAAAGGTGAAGTGCTACTATTGTAGCAAGATGGGGCATTATGCCTCGGAATGCTTCAAGAGGAAGCAAGATCAAAGCCAAGCCAACATGAGCAAAGAGGAGGAGGAGGAGGAGAGTTCACATGAGGACTCTCTCATGATGTCCATATTTTTTTCAACAAGCTTCAAAGGAGAAGATCCTTGGTGGATTGACTCGGGTGCTAGTTCACACATGACTAGTAAAAGGGAGTTTTTCTCTTCTCTCTTATCTTATGATGGACCTATAAAGTCTATCTATACAGCAAATGATGAAGCTTGTAAGATTGAAGGAGTTGGTAGCATTCCCCTTTGCTTAGGATCTTCCAAAAAGATCAACATAGAAGGTGTTTTGTACATTCCTACAATAACAAAGAATCTACTAAGTATTGGCCAAAATGGT
>MU835159.1:0-41341 GCA_029204225.1 Diphasiastrum complanatum | reverse complement strand
GATAGTATATGTTTGAGAATCGTAGTGAACTCCCAAAATTTTCTCTAGTCGATCACAAGTATGATCCGTTGTTGATGAATCATCATCCTCTTTTTGGAGCCACTAGTCTGATAGACCAAGTTGCAGGATCAACTTTGACTGCACGTGCATGGGTCCTCTCAAGATTGTTAATTACATTTCTAGCCTAGATTGAAAATATCGAGGCATAACTAACAATAAAAAGTAGTCATTTTTTGATGTGAACCCCTTTACATTATGTTAGAAAAAACTAGCTCCAAGTTTTGGTTCATGCAAAATATCCAATTTCAAGAGAACCCACCCTTCACACTACAATTTGAAAATCCAGTTCCCAATCTTGAAAATTGTGAAATAACTAGTTAGAAAACCCCTTGTTCATGTTATCTTATTTTTTCACTTCTCTATTAGTCCACAATCTCAAATCTAGCATATTCAACCAGAAGTATAACAAAAAAATAGACACAAATATTGTAGCTGATTGAAATTGGAGTGGCTTCACTAAAATGGCCATATCACCTCCAAATAATAATAAAATTTAGTAGCTCTCAAAAGCTAAGATCAAGGGCTACTAAGCTAAATCAAGAAATTATGCCAAAAACAAAACAATGATTGATTGGTCTAAATTGAATCAAAGCAATTTGGAAATTGAAAAAGCAAGAAAACTAACTAACTAGTGACTAGAAGTTCTATCCAAACTCCAAGAAAGTTATTATATATGACGGGAAAATGATCTATTGCTCTTATACCAAAATTGTCAGGTGTCAATCATAGTATTCTAACATTTAATCCATTCATAGACATCAAGCAATCAAGAATATAGACAAATTGTAGAAAGCTTCGCCAAACTAGGCAAAATAGATAGAAATCTCCATTAAATGGTCGCGGCTCAGTTGGTTAGCTTGGCCGATCCATAGTTTCTCTGGACCCAGGTTCAAAACCAAGATACTTTTAATGATCACTCAATACATTAGGGCCTTAAACTAGAACATGGTCAATTTTTCACGTGAGGGTAGGCACATGAACGACCAAATGGCAAAAGCCAGCACGACCTCATCTATCTATAATCCTTTATGCCTCTAATATGAGTTTGGGACCTTACTAGGCTGAATTGAACATTCCAACCATTACTACAAAGTCCGCCATTAACAAAGACATTGCATATGCCTAAGCCCTTCTAATTGATTGTCCTATTGAGCTAGTCATATTCTAACTTAGTTCCAGGGCTATATCTAGCAAATATTGTTATTGAGCACATGGGCTAATATATACATACATTTGACATGCATTTCAACTTGCTAATACTTTTGAAAAGTGAAGTTGAAATACACATTCCTGAAATTTTCTCTCCAGATTAGTATATAATGAGGTCTATGTGCATTTTTTAAACTATAAACTTTGAATGGGCATCTATTGAAGCCTATAGCTGATATGTCATGCCTATAAATTGTAAGGCAACAAGGATGATAAATAATCTAGTTTTACCCTACAAAGTAACTACAAAGTCTACAAAAATGAGATCTACTTTAAGCTCTTAACTCTTCTCACCCTAAATGATAACCCAAGCTAAAGGTGCCATTTAGGATTGATTAGCACTAAACTAATTTTGATTAACAAACTTGTTTAGACACCAAAAAAAAAAAAAGCCTTTTTGAGTTCGTACAAGGCCTCACGACAAATTGGACTCGTCACCAACAAGCTTCTCATCTTCCTCCCTAATGGCGTTGTCCATGATGTCATCATGGTAGTGTAGGCTTCTTGATATTTCATCTTTTGTCATATGCTTATTAACCAGATGCCATGACCCACATCAAGATGTGGTAGTCAAGGACCCCTTTAGCATCCACATTTAGTATGCAATCGCTTGATACATTCTAAGTATTCTTGAACCCCCTCCTTCATCATCTTGATTTTACTGAGTTGCAAAATGGAGTTCCATAGAAGGCTTAAATTATTTTATCAAGGCTGCTCTAGTGGACTCACACTTGAGGTTGGAAAACCACTCCCTGGCTAAATCTATGTGTCATGCTAAAACAACATAGTTTTTCCTCAAGGTTACTTCGCCATAGACCTCGCAAGCCTCTTCATGACCATGAAAGAATTTGACTAGGTCTGTTCTACGATCATAAATCAAAAGCACCACATGACAGATGATGGGGACATCTCTATCAAATAAGCATAAACATTACTTTCTCTAATATGTCCCCACCATGGAAAGAAGATTCCTAGAATAAGCCCAACTATTGGTTATGGAAGAAAGAAGGACGGGTGGAGTATCATATGCCTCTAACAAAAGCTAGGTGGGTTAGCTACATGAGCAAAAGATCTACATGCAACCTTATATTTCGCAAGAGAATTCAAGGGATATGAATGACGAAGCATTTGTGACTCAAGGCATCTACCGATGGATATGGATGGTGATGTGGTGGCATGTGGCTATGGTGATGGTGATAGTCAATGATGATAACAGCATATGGCAACTATTAGGGTCTAGAGAATTCCCAAATTGTGTGATAACCTCCAAATGTCATTTATTGTGATCAGCATGGCTACTGCCAACTATAATTCTCCATACAATTTCAAAGGTACATTGCAATACTGTGTGCAAAACTTAGTTGTCTTAAATCATAACACATTAGCACCTAGTTTCCAGTGAGTGCAGGACCGATGACAAGTTCAACTGAATCTCCTTCGACCTTTGGCCTTTGGCAAGTCACACAAGGAATTTTTTGGTAGTTTGTACTAAGTCTCTCTCTTCTGATGGCAAGTGTGAAAAGTCAAAGGATTTGATCGATAGGTCCTGAGTTCACTAGTACAAGTGGGTAGTATGGAGCTCTAGCTAGCCTTGGTGAAGGATTCGAAAAAACCTTTTTTAGTTATCCTCAAAACACTTGCATTTTTGTAAGTGCTCTTACTCATAAAGCTTTTTATGCCTAAAGAAAAAGAAGTCAAAGTTTGCATGATATCGATTCTTGAGACATACTATATTTTGCCAGCTTTACACAAGTTAGACTTTTATCGACAAATAATCCACAAGTCACAAGGTGTTTTCTAGTATTTTGTATAAAAAAGATATTCCAATTTTATTTTTTGTTGTGGATTAAAACATGTACATCTTTTACCTCAACGAGCAATGGCAAGTCACAGAGGTAATATGTAATCATGAGTCTAGCAAGGGTTTGTTGGCGAGTCATTGTGAAATTATGTCCATAACAAAGCTCAAATGCATTTTCGAGGCTTTTGGCAAGGTAAAATACCATTAATCCGACTATAATTGCTAAAATCAAACGTATCATGTTATAAAAACAGGTAAATGGCCAAAATAAATGGGTTAATAGCACTACTAACTAGTCTCAAACAAAAATCCCACACGCAAAAAGCACAAAGGGCACCCAACAACAACAACAACCTTTTGGAAACAAATCTCTCCTTCAACATCATAAATGAAACAAGATTCTTGAGGAGCCAAGGTAACAAATGTTTGTCATAGTATAGCCTTGGATTTTGTCCAATGCAAAATATATATGCATAAGCTCACATCAAAAAAATTGTCGTCGTTTAACTCAAAACTAAAGAAATATACTAAGCAACGTTCTATTTACTCACTTTCCATCCAAAGCATCCACCTCCAAACAACAGAAATAAACTTGAGCACCATAAACTACTCTACACAATATCCAAAGCTTTAAAACAAGAAGGGGGGAGTGTGTTCCTAGATATAAACTTTCCAAGCCTCCAATAACCACCTCAAGACCCACACCTACAAATAGACAATAGCTAAAGAAAGTGTGCCAACTCCACTAGACTTCATCAACCATCACAAAACCCAACAACACAAAAGCACTTGGATTGAGAAGGGAGGGTTTTGATATGGGCCTAATCTATGGCTAATTTTAATGAGCTTATCTCAGCTTAGGATCCAAGAATTTGAATACGGAGAAAACACCTCACCAAATGGATGGCTTGTCCGATAAGCCTCCAATCCTTTGTAATATTATTGAAGGTAATACCATTGTGTGTGTGTGTGTGTGTGTGTGTGTGTGTGTGTGTGTGTGTGTGTGTGTGTGAGATAGAGAAACAGATCAAAGCTCCTCTTGACAACTCAACACCAAAACCTTTTAGAACCCTTTATTCATAAACCAACAAGCAAAAACATAGCTGAAAAGTACGTACTAGAAAGCACCGTAAAGCAAAACATATTTCAAGACATCCAGCTGGTACCTGTCACCATCCCACCACACAAAAGTGCGCAAGTTAGCATAGTGAGGAAAACAGGTGTCAACGTTGAATGTCAGTTGTTATCCATGTACAAAATACATTTAACTCAACTAAGCAGCTTGCAATGTAGATAACATTTCGTAGTCCAATCTTCCCTTACTGAAAATTGCATATAGCGATAGGCCAAACCATATCGCTATTGTATCAGGACGAGTGTCATACTGATCAGTTTGATGGTTTTAGTCCTTATCTTTTACTTATACATATGAAATATAATCCATTTGGAAATAAGTTGTATAATATAAGGCAAACTGCAAACGTGTAAGGAGCTTGGACCAGCACATGAGGTTTGGAGCAAATCCCTGTCATACCAAAATTCATACTTGTAAACAAGTAATGTACGATTCTCGTGACTTCTTGAGCAAATCCATGCTATACAAGAGTCCTCAGGCTATCTTACCATTAAATTATATTTTGAACCATGATCGTGACTTAAGATGCAATAAAACACAATACCTGTATTTATAGACAAGAGCATTTATTTATGACATAAATGAGGGCAATCATTTTTTTTATATGCAATGATTCAGTATGCTACGGTAAAGCATGCTATAGAAAGGGGTATACGACAAACTGATTTAAGCATCTTCCCGCGAGTATTCTGATTAACTCCTGCAACTTTGTCGCAGCACGAACAAGAAACAAAGGTCGAACGAGAACAATTCACGACAGTCAATGTGCCTTTGACTCGAAGCATGAACGATTCGCAAATCATTCGTGAATCGCAAAACATACCTCTAGGACGCAAACCGCAAAGGGTCGCAAAATGAAAAACTACGAAAGAAACGAAAAGAACAAAAGCAAACGGGAGATTATGAAACAAACGAAGAGGAATCTTCCGCGCTGGCAGCTAGCAGCTCAACGGGCTTGGAGTTGTACACTCACGCCCAGCTGAAACTAGTGGCAACGACAGAGACTAACTAACTAGTTGATTAGCGTTAACTATCTTGTGATTCTACGTTTTGCTATCTTGTAAACTCCACACTGTGGAGGTATAAACTATCCTCTCTAGATCATAAACTTAGAAAAAGAAAAAGAAGTGAAGAGAGATCCTGTAAAAGCTTCCGCGCAAAAAAGAAAATTCAAAGACACAAAATCATTCGCGAATACGAAGACGAAAACAAAAAAGAAACAGTTTCGTTTCTGCGACACTGAACAACAACAGCGTCTTCTAGCTTCCGCAACAATTCAATTGAAGCTTTTATCTTAAAACACCACCGAAATATGCGAGAAACACCAACCTGAATGGTAGACGCTAGTCACTCTTGTGAACTTGTCATGTTTGCTTTTTAATGCCTTTGAGAACCGTCTAAATCCGTATGCAAATCTATGTATAGCATTATATATTCATACGCATGACAAATATGTTATTGTCATAATCCAGAACTTCTGTAAAGCCCATTATCAAAGCTTTTGTAGCGGTATACTATAGTATATCTCTTGCATGGCTTGGAGAAGAAAGATAGATAGCAGTGTTCATACCTTCTTTTGCAGTATGCTAGAATCCAATGATAAGATACTAATATTCATGCTACGTTGCTGGTATACTGTGAAAGACAGAGATGATAGCAAGTATCGTTAAAGAATATACGTTTTACGAGTGCTCATTATGATTATAGAGATCATACATTAGAGAACCATTATATAGCTCATCGCTAGACTGTACATAGAAAATGGTTTAATATCCCATGGACAGCAGCGATGCATCTCTACACAATGGTTTTTTCAAAAAACTATCCTTCGATATGCAAGATAGTATGCTGGAACAACAGCGATGAGTTGCCTTTCAGATATACATATCAGTAGTATGTGTGTTGGAAGAGGCATGAGTATGGCATGTGTGTTTCATGATAGCATGTACTCAGAGAGTACTATCTCTTCTGGCCAGCGATAGCATGCATAAACATATGTGGGAAGATTCAATATAACCATTATGAGCAGCGATGGACAGCGTGCAAGTATTTAACAATCAACCAATAGTTACTTCTAGCCAGCGATAGCTACATACATTCATTCACAATACATCTGGCCAGCGATGGCTTTATCATACATCTGGCCAACGATGTCATGCCTAAAAACATAAAATTAGATGTGGTATATCTAGATTTGAACAGCGATTGACAGAGGGCAATCGATAATGCTTCATGCACATTCATATCCAAAGAAAATAATCAAAAATACGATGCAGTAGGCCGTGCTATAGAGCCTACCAAAGATATGCATTATATTTAATGACAATCGGTTTGATAGCAAGAATAGATAAGTACAGAATGCGCTTATCGTTGGAACAGTGGAACATTCTCCTATCGTAGGAGGGAGGGCACTGAAACTCCAGACTGTCTTGCCAAGAGGAGGAGGAGAGGGAAAGAGAGCATGGGGGGAGAAGAGGAAGCGTGCCACCTTCTTTATAGGTGAGACCACTTGTGGAGGAAGGAACCGGTTGTAGCCATAGGATGAAATAAAGATGATCTTGGCCATTGAAGTTGCAATAAATGCAAGTGGAGGTTTAACTTTTCCCACCAAAAACTTTTGAGGGTCATATAGCTTGCAAAGCTTATGATTCCAAGTAGAAAAAATTAAGTAGAATACCATCCATGAGAGAGAGAGAGAGAGAGAGAGAGAGAGAGAGAGAGAGAGAGAGAGAGAGAGAGAGAGAGAGAGAGAGAGAGAGAGAGAGAGAGAGAGAGAGAGAGAGAAACAAAAAAACAAAAAAAAATCCACCAACCATACCCATAGCTAGTGAATCCCTCAAGGGGGCAGTTAGCTCCCCCCTAATGGAAAGCTAACTTCCCACCAAAATAGTGTTAATGTTTTTAGCCAAATCAAATAGTAGTCCAGGAAAAACTTCACGATATAAAAGTTTGTTTATGATCAAACACAGTTTATCTCAAGAGAAGCCATTATCACACGTAGACGTGTTTACGTATTCCAAAGAACTTCAGACAAGATTATTTGTATGATCAGGAAAAGGTGTGAAATCTAGGCTATCAAGTCTTTCCATAGCAAGTTTACGTACGAGATATATACACATGAAACAAGGATTATGTTGAGCCTTATCAATTCCATTGACATATAAATGCTTGGTAATCCATTGTTGTTCATTATTGGCATCTTCTTTTTTATGCAGTGGGACGGTGTTCCCTTGAATCCATTTCTTGTTCTTTAAAAATTCTAGGGCACTTTCTCTACAAAATCAGCATGTTTATCAATATCTATACTTGAATACATAGGTAAAAGTTTCATGAGTTTAAGCCATCCATCACGTAATTCAAAAGCAATACGTTGGATATTAGTATGTTGTAACATGATATGATTAAGTCCTTTTTCCAAGGAGCGTTTAAGGACCTTACTATTGATTACGCTGCAATCTGTAATAAAAATATGATCAAACTTTGTTGATATAAAGCCTTTAAAACGTTTCAAAGTAGTACATGAGCAAGCTTGTAGGTTTTCAACTTGAAAGTTGCAAAAGACTTCATATACCAAGTCATTTTAACATTCGACATGTATGACCAACCAAAAACAATATCGTCGAAAGACTCATGTATAAAGCCAAATAACTGTAATAAAATGCGAGCATAAGACTGATTCACATGAATGGTCTCGAACATCCTATTATGGTAAAGTAGATGTAGAAAGAGAGTTCCCTTGGTATTATGCGTAAAAACCATTGTGTAGAGATGCATCGCTGCTGTCCACAGTGATGAGATATTAAACCTTTTATTATTTACAGCCCAGCGATGAGCTATATGATGATTCTCTAATGTATGATTTCTATTATCATAATCAGCACTCGTAAAATGTATGTTCTTTAATGATACTTGCTATCATCTCAGTTTTTCACAGTGTAGCAGCAACGTAGCACGAATATTAGTATCATATCATTGGATTCCAGCATACTACAAAAGAAGGTATGAACACTGCTATCTATCTTTCTTCTCCAAGCTGCAAGAGATATACTGTAGTATACCACTACGAAAGCTTTGATAATGGGTTTTTACAGGAGTTTTGGATTATGATAATAACATATCTGTGCGTATCAATATGTAATGTTATACATAGACTTGCATACGGATTTAGACGGTTCTCAAAGGCATTCAAAAACAAACATGGCCAGTTCACAAGAGTGACTAGCGTCTACCATTTAGGTTGGTGTTTCTTGCATATTTCGGTGGTGTTTAAAGATAAAAGCTTTAATTGAATACGTTGGCAACTTACAGATGGTTAATCATAATACTCGTGGGAAGATGCTTAAATCAGTTTGTCGTATACCCCTTTCTATAGCATGCTTTACCGTAGCATACTGAATCATTACTTATCAAAAAATGATTGCTCTCACTTGTGTCATAAATAAATGCTCTTGTTTATAAATACAGGTATTGTGTTTTATTGCATCTTAAGTCAAGATCATGGTTCAAAATATAATATAATGCTAAGATAGCCTGCGGACTCTTGTATAGCATGGATTTGCTCAAGAAGTCACGCGAACCGTACATTACTTGTTTATACAAGTACAAATTTTGATATGGCATGGATTTGCTCCAAATCTCATGTGCTGGTTCAAACTCCTTACATGTTTGCAGTTTGCTTTATATTATACAGCTTATTTCCAAATGCATTACATTTCAAATGTAGAAGTAAAAGATAAAGACCAAAACCATCAAACTGATCAGTATGGCACTCGTCCGGATACGGTAGCGATATGGTTTGGCCTATCGCTATATGCAATTCTCAGTAAGAGAAGATTGGACTACGAAATGTTATCTACATTGCAAGCTGATTAGTTGAGTTACGTATTTTGTACATGGATAACAACTGACATTCAGTGTTGACACCTATTTTTCTCACTGTGCTAACTTGCACAGTTTTGTGTGATGGGATGGTGACAGGTACCAGTTGGATGTCTTGAAATATGTTTTGCTTTATGGTGCTTTCTAGTACTGTATACATTTCAGCTATGTTTTTCCTTGTTGGTTTATGAATAAAAGGTTTTAAAAGGTTTTGGTCTTGACTTGTCAAGAGGAGCTTTGATCTGTTTATCTCTCTCTATGCATCCTCGAGGTGTAAATCCGACTATCCTTTGGTCGGGATAGTATCAAAACCTTTACCTTACTTGGATTCATAAGCTACCATGACTTTTTTGCTATCTCTAGTCCGCAAGATGGTATCAAGATGTTGTAAACCTGAGTTATCGGGAGCAGCTTCCTCCCCCTATTCATTCAGACTTTGATTATTTGCATGAAAAAAATTGTCATGTTGCATAGTTTTATTAATGGAACAGATCGTGCAACCTGTAACGTTGTTGGACCTGAAGATAAGGTACTTTGTATGGTTGACCTGTTGGACACATTACATTGGGTTCAATATGCAAGATAGTATACTGGAACAGCAGCGATGAGTTGCCTTTCAGATATCCCATATCGGTAGTATGTGTTAGAAGAAGCATGAGTATAGCATGTGTTTCATGATAGCATGTACTCAAAGAGTACTATCTCTTCTGGCCAGCGATAGCATGTATAAACATATGTGGGCAGATTCAATATAACCATTATGAGCAACGATGGACAGTGTGCAAGTATCCAACAATCAATCAACACTTACTTCTGGCCAACGATGGCTACATACATTCATTCAAAATACATCTGGCCAACGATGTCATGCCTAAAAACATAAAAGTAGATGTGGTCTATCCAGATTTGAGCAGCGATTGACAAAGGGCAATCGATAATGCTTCATGCGCATTCATATCCAAAGCAAATAATCAAAAATGCGATGCAATAGGCCGCGCTACAGCGCCTACCAAAGATATGCATTATGTTTGCTGACAATCGTTTTGATAGCAAAAAAAGATAAGTATAAAATGCGCTTACCGTTAAGAGGAAGTGTGCCACCTTCTTTATAAGTGAGACCACTTGTGGAGGAAAGAACAAGTTGTAGCCGTAGGATGAAATAAAGGCGATCTTGACCATTGAAGTTGCAATAAATGCAAGTGGAGGTTTAAACTTTTCCCACCAAAAACTTTTGAGGGTCATATACCTTGCAAAGCTTATGATTCCAAGTAAAAAAAATAAAGTAGAGTATCATCCATGAGAGAGAGAGAGAGAGAGAGAGAGAGAGAGAGAGAGAGAGAGAGAGAGAGAGAGAGAGACACACACACACACACACACACACACACAAAAGAGAGAGAAAGAGAGACGCGCGCGCGTTTCAATTGTGTTCTTGATATGGGCCTAGTCTATGGTTGATTTTGATACCCTTTATCTCAACTTGACATCCAAGAGGGTCATCAAGGAGGCAATACCTTGTCAAAGGGGTGGGTGGCTTGTTATATAAGCCTCCAATCCTTTTGATTCTATTAAAGGTAATACTATTTTTGTGACATTGAAATTAAATTCTCTCTCTCTCTCTCTCTCTCTCTCTCTCTCTCTCTCTCTCTCTCTCTCTCTCTCTCCAACATTTCCATAGCCACAACCTTTCTAGTTGGCCTTTACTCAAGTGCCCTCTTCCCTTTCCTGTGATAACCACTGCTATTGACCAGATTATGTTGAGGGGTTGTTCTCATGTATCTAAATGATCAGAAGAGTACTAAATGAAATGTAAACATACAAACAAAACATGAAAAACATCCTTTTTTTTTCCAAACATGAGTGCATATTTTTTATAGGGCCTGCAAAGTTGTTGGACGGCCTCTCTCAAACGGAACTAGAATGAACAATAGTTGAAACACTTCAGAATAAAAAAAAGAAAACTAATTTTTTCTAGAGTACTATGCAGAATAATATTGACAAGCCAAGGGATTTTTGGGGTCATCACATGGAACCAAAAAAGAAGAAAGTGAAAAAACAAAAATATAAGTAGTTATAAAAATCACTTGAACTAGAACTAAATAATCAATATGGCATTAGCATCAAGTGATGAAGGCTTGGATCGAGGAAGAGGAATTGGGCTGTGTAGGGCCATTGGGGTCATCACATGGAACCAAAACAGAACAAATTGAGATTAAGCAAATATAAAACCAAATACATCAATAGTTAAGCAATGAAAATCACTTAAACATAAACAAACAATATGGCATCAGCATTGGGTGATGAAGGCTTGGATCAAGGAAGAGGAATCGATCATTTTTTTGGCATCTATATTTCATCAACAATCACCAAATGTTACATTTTTGTGGTTCTACCTGCAACAATGCTCATCCACTGTCAATTCTATTCGCAATCCATTCCGTCTTAGGTAATGGCTAGCACTCAGCAGGTATTCTCTGAACAAACACGCTTCTCCTTCGAATAGCTATAGTCATCATTCAATATCCACGGTTATCAAAGAGGAACTTTTCCAGTCTTCTCCCAATTACATTTCCGGCCTATTTTATGGCACATCTATAAGGTGTATTGCTATCATCACATCCTCCTTTATGCCTTCGTCATAAGCTATATTTATGGATCTATACCAGGTACACCCAAGTGTTACATTCCAAATTCAATCCAAGTTCAAAAAGCATGCCCCAAACCTTACAAATTTTGCAGGTTATTAACCTTATTTGAGGTTTCGAGCACGAAACGCTGACACATCAGATCCTCAACTATACATGTCAAACAGCCAAGTTACATATGCTCATTAGCAGCATGTCATATAAATGTACCACCATTGGAACTGCTCGACATGATTGTGAAAAATTAGATTATATAGCATACCCCCTCCATACAAGGTCTAAAGATCTGAAGTTCGAGGCCTCAGATGAAATGAATCTCCTTAGTTGAAACTGACTTAAGTTGAAAAACTTACCAATAGTTTCAAAGTCATGTTGTTGCTCAGTTAAACTTCTGATTGTAGCTACTTTCTTGCTAAAAGAGAACGTTCTGACACATTATGCAAGCAGGACGCACAAACTCTAACAGGAAAGCGAGCAATGTCCTCATTGCACAAATTGAACCAAGCACTTAATAGCTGGATGCATGCACATATCTTGGTCTTACTTTTGTTGAAAGTGCACATAGCATTGTCACACTCAAAATGGTGGAATTTTTTGTTGTTCCTCATTGAAAGCAGCTGTGATTTTTGAAAACATCTGAATACGCCATCAGTGGTAGGAGGCAGATGACCATAACAGCAAAGGATGATCTGTCCTTTGAAAAGGAATTACTGAGAGCAGCTCTTCTCTCCACCCATCCACAAAACTGGAGAATAATTTACTCACATTCTTTACTTTTCTCCAAGTGACATAACTGCCGTAATCTAGTAGGGACGTACCAAATACGAAGTTTCTCATTCCTGTTGAACATGCCTTCAATATCCCAACCACATTCCCTCGCCATTTCTATCAGTGGAAAGTAGCATGCCTGGCGCCAAGCTCCCACATTCTCACCTTGGTCTTTGTAGATTTTCCTAAGGTGATTTGAATGCTCAACATTCAAGCAGTGTAGAGCATAACAGTGGACATAGTGCCTCATTTTGGGTTTGTTGATATAGCTCGCACCAGCATGCTTAGCGTGACGGAAGACCTGATTGTTTTACCTGTGCAAAATGTATAACATTAGAGGTCAATAGCCCGTACTCAAAGCCTCTAATGACTAGAGTCTCGGCATGAGCTTCTCAAGGTGCCAGGTACCAAACATTCAGATCTAGAAGACGAAGAACATCACACTCATGCCAGATGAGAAAGCCAAAAGGTCAGTAACACCCATACCCATAGAAACATGACGTAGGGAGCATATGCCTAAAATAAGACATACTGTTTCATACAAAAAATCCTGAAATTTTTCACAGGAGAATGCCAATGTCAATTGGATAGTTGAAAGAGCATTCAGCAATACTGCAAATTTCTGAACCAGAAAAAAATTTCAGCTAGCTTCTTCTCAAGTTCCGTAATACTATTCATGTATATACACACCGTTCAGGATATCAGTTAAACATCTACCTTCATTGGACATTTTTTCCCCTCTTTCCTTGCTAAGGTACTGCACTTCTTGTAGGAACCTGCCGCATTGCTCATAAAGATCAAAAAGATAGTCAAGCCCATTCTTCTTCCCCCTTGCAAGTTCCCCAGGTTCTGTCACTATAAACGGATGCTCTCGTGGTCTATCCTCCCCTTCCTCCCCAGGCTCTTGGGGCCTCTTCCGCTTTTGCTTCTTTTTTCCAGGTCTTCTGTCTTCGCTGTCACTGCTATGCTCAGAAAGTGACAGTAATGCAGATGTCCTGACCTGAGAATGGCACAGTATAGGCTCTTTTGTGTTAAGGTTGAGAGCAGATATTGGTGCTACAGAATCACTTAGGATCAGAGTATTCTCCCTTCTGGATTCCTTGACAACTCCTGCATGAAGCGTATACGGTATGACACATCAAAGTATAAAATTAGCAAGACAGAGGAAGGGCAACAAAATGGTTTTCATCTCTCTCTCTCTCTCTCTCTCTCTCTCTCATCTCTCTCTCTCTCTCTCTCTCTCTCTCTCTCTCTCATAGAAAACCTCATTACAGACTTCAGATCTGGCCACATCAGCACCAATTTCAGACTAGTTCAAAGATGTTGGAATCTTCTCACATAACACCATATTTTGAGATAAGTGAAATTCAAGCAAAAAGGGCCGAAGAATTGTCACGTAACAATGGAGCCATATATGAGATTTGACTTCCGCAAAGCATGTACATATGAACAACGCCTCGAATTTGGACTCGAAAAGGCAAAATCAATGAAAAACCTAGAGCAAGCAAATGAGCATTGAAGTAAGGCTCTTTCAAATGTTGCAGGAAAACACTTCAGGCACAACTGATGAAATAAGAAGTGCCCACCAACAAATGCCTGGTACAATGAAGAGTGCAAACAAGCAAAGAGAAGATGGAGGCAAGCACAGGAAAGAGAAGCAAAAGATCTAGAAAAAATCTACCAGAAGACAGTCAGGAGAAAACATAGAGCATTTCTACTCTTGCAACAGGAGAAACCATTCAGAGATCTCCGATACACCCCCAGAAGCTTCTAGAGAAAGCTGCATGCCAAAACACAAGAAAGTACTGAAGTAACATGGGAAGATATGAAAAGGTATCTAAAAGACCTATATGAGAAATCAGACATCAACACCCCAAGAATAGCAAGGAATGATCCAAAGAGTACAATTTTCTCTATAGATGATACTTGGGAATTGGTGAAACCACAACAAGAAAAGAAGCTGATTGGAACAAAAAGGATATACAATATCAAATGCAATGCCAATGTTTTGAAAGCAAAATAACAATTTTCCGTTCTATGGGACACTAGCCCATCTTCAAGGAAAATTCCTTTTTTAGCTGGAACTTGGAGTGCTATCTTATCTAGAAAGCATTCCTTTGATTCTATTTGCTGATTTTTACCATTCTGGTCTCTTATTGTGGCTGATAACTTACATGGACTGTTGGCTGAATCTCACTAGTTGGATGGCAGTAGCCAATCTTGGAGGTTCAAAGTTCCTTGAGATGGCTGAAATGTGGGAAATACTTACCGAGAGGAACAAAGGCCCATAATACCCAATGCATAACCAAATAGATATATTATTCTACAAAATAAAAGGGCAAAGAAGGCTTGATTATTATTAACATGTCTTTGGTAGAATCACTTACTACTCACATTAGTGGATGTATGACACCCCAACAAGCTTGGGATACACTAAAGAATATGTTTAATAGCTTCTACCTCAAAAATTCTCCTCATTAGGCAGAAATGTCTCAATTGCGAAATGTCTCATGATGATAATGTAATGTCCCTTTTTAGAAGAGTCAAGGGACTGCGTGACTAGTTGGCTGGGGTTGGCAAAGAGATGGAGGATCAAGAAGTGACCAGCCTCATACTCAACAGGTTGCAATGTTCATGGAAGGACATAATATGTTTTTGCAACTTTGTCCATATGGTTCAAACTCGTAGACAATCAGCAACTACTCATTTGTTCATTCACACGTTTTCCTGAGTAAGTGTGGAGTGTCTATCAAGTGAGACATGTACAAGATCTTAAATTGAGTCTCTTTCTCTGGTACACTTCGTGTGCAGAAAGCAAAGCTCCAAATTCATATCCAACTTCAATTTCCTATTTTCTATGTTAAGGTCAGAACATAAAGCAATTCTATCCAGCTACCTCTATTTCTCAACCTACCCCTTCATCAAGCTGTAAATATAGCATGCCTTTATTCAAAATCTGGAAAAAATACCTAAACCGATTTCGTCATGCTTGCACGTCCTGGGGCTCTTTGAAAGCAATTCCAGCCGCTGCCTCTCGATCTCTTCTTCCTTATGCTTTTTCTCTGCCCTTATGGCAGACTTGATTCCATACTTTTCCCCAACAAGAAGCTCTACTTGGTAAGTCTCAAGAATAGTTGTGATCACGTCTTCAAGCTCCTGCTCAGTCATGTTCACTAATGTGTTAACTGTAAAGCCCATCTCAGTCATTTTGGCTAACGTTGTCAGGCGAACGCCATAATCCCTAAACAAGTCTTCGAGTGATCTCGCCTCTTTCTGACCTCTAGAGCTGAAACCAAACTCAAAAGACCTTGCTTCTCTCTGAACCACCCTGGGCTCCCATTTGAAAAGAGCGCTACTAAAACTTTCTGGATCCAGCTTTTAATAAGTGAAAATCACAACAAAGATTCTGGCTAGACTTAACTTTCAAACGCAGAGATTATCTTGTATGAGAGGAGACTAACTCACTGCCCAATCGCGAATGTAACAGTGACATCTTCAATCTAAGGCAATATAGCTTCTCGAGATAGTGCTTCACAAGATAGAGTTGGAAGTAGCCGTAGCCGTATTATGAAGGGTTTTCAAGAAGTTATTGATAATGAGAATCATTAATAAGAGTTGCATAAGGGCAATGCATTCACTTCCCATTACTACAAGAATGTTGAAGTTGTACACCTACTATTCCAGGTAGCTGCTATGTACCTTCGCCCATAGACTTTTTCTTAGAATCTGCACAACTGCTTAAGCTTGTTTCTATACGACTGCAAAGCTTCGGCTGCACTTCCTTCCGTGAGAAGCAGGTTATTTACAGTATTGATGTGGTGTATGCTAACACAATGGCAGACTGCTATGTTTCAACCCTTCCACATTTCTTTCTTGCAGAAGCTTCCAGGTAGTAAGCAAATACGGCAAACTGTTTCATTGAACACAATATCTGTTATCTTGTTCTTTAACTATATTGAACCGCTTCTTGCTAAAACTCCTGCTAGCACTAGTCTGTATTCATAAGGCTTCTCGCAAATGTCTGCTTGTCATTATTTTGCAATGTCTTCAAACATATTGAAATGCTGCTTGCTGACGCTCCTTTGGACAATAGCATGTATCTACAAGGATTCCCGTAGTCGTCCGCTCGTCATTATTCATCATTTTCTTAAATATATGTATTGAACTGCTTCTTGCTACCACTCCTGCGAGCACTAGCACGTATTTACAAGGATTCTCGTACATAATCTACTCAACATTATTTTGCAGCATCATCTAAAACTCGTAAAGTCCCTCCCTCGGTCCTGGAGCGTCAGCTCACGGCTTCTTTCACGAAAAAGGCCGACAATCCAACAGGAGTAATTGACCAGAAAATATCGGCATACGAGACATCATGTTGCAGACGCAGCATCCAGCAACAGCCGCACATCACTCTCCGTCATAAACTTATCATCACGACGTCTGATAGCGGCATCAAGATCAAAGAACGGCCAGGCCTCTGAACTGAAATGGTGGATGAAAGCGAGGAGTAGCCACCACAAAGCGCCTGGAACATGCACGAGACGAGGCAGAGAAAGCGCAGGATCGGACAAGAAAAGGAGAACGATGGCGATGGCGATGGCGATGGCGACCTAAAGAAAGAAAGAAAGGGAGAGAGAGAGAGAGAGAGAGAGAGAGAGAGAGAGAGACTTTTTCTTTGGATGACAGGGCCCAGGTTGGGGGCCTGGGGCCTCTCATGGGCCAGGCCCCAAAATATATCTCATTCACATTTGTATCTCTACATAAGAATGTTGTCAACCTTTCAAGCTTTTGTGTACGAGGTTGTGTGCATGGTGACACATTGTTCGAGAAACCCTTTTTGAATTATCTTAAAAATCTCTCTTTTTTAGAAGCTCCTCGGTTTTCTAGGACTATCATTCCTAAATGTTCACAGGTTTTTTCCACGCTATCAAGTTGCATGTTATTGACCACACTAACCAGCGAGATGGTCAATGTCCACAAGTTGCAATGCAACAAAAATTTGTTGAGTTCTTTGATCTCACTTGCCAAGCAGGTCTCTTGCTCTAATTGCAACACTTGCAACCATGGCCATGATCTGCACACTCGGCCACGCATAGAGCAACAGGTAGGTGTGTGTGTGTGTGTGTGTGTGTGTGTGTGTGTGTGTGTGTGTGAGAGAGAGAGAGAGAGAGAGAGAGAGATATGGATGCTTTTAAGCCCATGTTCTCCAAAAGAAAATTTTCATTCTTGTTGCAAACCCCCTCACTTGGGAAAGTGTTGAGGCGGTCATGAAGTGCATGGGAGGGGGGGGGGCTTTGAAAACCATTTGCCCATTCTTGACGTCATCTCAAACAGATGAACGAGTTACATGGAAAACTTCTCTTATTTGCCTGTATAAAAATCACATATTTCATGATATCAATATTTGAGAATTACTGATGCTTTTATTCTTATACTTTGCCTAACTTTCTCAAAACTTGTCATGACAATCTCATAGTTTTGTTGTGTATTTCTTTGAGTATAAGGGTGTGTATTCTAAATTTCATCGTTTTGTTGTGAACCTTTTGTTTACAAGGTTGTGTTTAATCACATTACATGCATGTGGAAAAGTAGGTGGGAGGTAGGTGTGATACAAGGTTCAAACTTGACTTTTATTTACATATAATTTTTCATGATTACAACTTGGCAATTCACCCAAGTGCAATCTTCCTAAGGAAGAGTCAAGGTATATGTCCATCTTGTTTTTGCATAGTGTTCATCAATTCTCAGACCCTTTTTTCTAGAGGTTGTCATCCTCAATCATGGTCATTGGCACTTATTTTCTAGAGGTTGCCCATTGTAGCGCAGACATCCCAAAGGGAGCTGGGAACCACGACTTAGCTTCCCAGCCTTCAACTCTTGTCGTCCCAACTCACTTAACATACAAGTAGCCAACTCGCCAACAACGATCAGACTTAACCAACTTGAAGTTCGGTAACCAACATTGAGATCCAACCTGGCGCCATGCCAGATCGGGGGTCCCGATGTGAGTGACTTCCCTCCAAGCAAGCCGCCTGACATACATCAAACTTAACCAACTCGAAGCTTCGTTACAAACGAGTAACATTCATTCCAAGCAAGCGGTCTGACTTACATCAGACTTAACCAACTGAAAGCTTCGTCACGAGCACTGGAAGCCAACCTGGCGCCATGCCAGACTTGACAGCCATAAACAAGTAACTTCCAGCCAAGCAAGCCATCCAACTCAGTCGACAGGTTAGAGCCCGTTCCCCAAGATCTTAACCCATTCACGTTCATGCAAGGAACACTCAGGACCACAAGCCGCGACAGATATGAATACAACCAGTTCCTAGACCGAATGGTCTCGATGGCATACCGCTGGTGTAGCGTAGGCATCCCAAAGGGAGCCCGAAACCACGACTTAGCTTGCCAGCCTTCAACTCTTGTCGTCCAAACCCACTTGACATACAAGCAGCCAACTTGCCAACAATGTCAGACTTAACCAACTGGAAGTTCAGAAACCAACATTGAGATCCAACCTGGCGTCATGCCAGATCGGGGGTCCCGATGTGGGTGACTTCCCTCCAAGCAAGCCGCCCGACATACATCAAACTTAACCAACTCGAAGCTTCGTTACAAACGAGTAACATGCATTCCAAGCAAGGGGTCTGACTTACATCAGACTTAACCAACTGAAAGCTTCGTCACGAGCGCTGGAAGCCAACCTGGCGCCATGCCAGACTGGACAGCCATAAACAGGTAACTCCCACCCAAGCAAGCTGTTGTAAAGCTACCTTTACAAGCTTTACTTCTGGCGCCAGCTATGTCCCAAGCGCCAGCAGCGCTCCAGCTGCTCCCCCGCGCCAACGGCGCCAGCGCCGCTCCCGGCGCCACTGTGACCAGAATCCAGCCGTCGCCAAGTTTCTATGGCTGAAAATCTTTGATCGGTTCTAGCGGAGTCCAGAGAGCTCAGATCGATGTGCAATCACCTCACACGATCTAGGCATAATTAAAGGAAGCCTGGGGATCAATAAAATCTAGAGAGAGAAAATGACTTTCTAGAAAGAGAAAATCTTAGAGAGAGAAAAACGTGCTTTACCAGCTTGGGTAGAGTGCTTGGTATGAGGGGGGGTGTCGAATCACACCAATACTATAGGGGAGTGCGGGTTGCGACTCAGGGCGAGCTCCAACCAAGTCTCAGCCTCCCTTGCTGGAATGTTGTCATGGCTCTCGCCTTGGCATGCTAGCGCCCCGGAGACTAGGGTCGGTCACACACTTGAAATGTAACCTTCTCAGATTTATCAATAAAGTGGGATTTTCCTCAAACTGACTCTGATTACCTTCTGGGTTTCAATGTTCGGTAAAAGCGCCAGTTGTAAGGCTGCTTTCAAAATTTTTAACTTGGCACATAACTGAGGGTCGTATCCCGGGACGCCAGCGGTATGCCGTCGGGACCATTCGGTCCGTGGCGCCAGCGGTATGCTGTCGGGACCATTTGGTCCAGGAACTGGTTGTTTCCATATCTGTCGCGGCTTGTGGTTCTAAGTGTTCCTTGCATGAACGTGAATGGGTTAAGCTCTTGGGGAACGGGCTCTAACCTGTCGGCTGAGTTGGATGGCTTGCTTGGGTGGATGTTACCTGTTTATGGCTGTCCAGTCTGGCGTGGCGCCAAGTTGGCTTCCAACGCTCGTGACGAAGCTTTCAGTTAGTTAAGTCTGATGTAAGTCAGACCGCTTGCTTGGAATGGATGTTACTCGTTTGTAACGAAGCTTCGAGTTGGTTCAGTTTGATGTATGTCGGGGCGGCTTGCTTTGGCTTGCTTGGGTGGATGTTACCTGTTTATGGCTGTCCAGTCTGGCGTGGCGCCAGGTTGGCTTCCAGCGCTCGTGACGAAGCTTTCAGTTGGTTAAGTCTGATGTAAGTCAAACCGCTTGCTTGGAATGGATGTTACTCGTTTGTAACGAAGCTTCGAGTTGGTTAAGTTTGATGCATGTCGGGCGGCTTGCTTGGAGAGAAGTCACCCACATCGGGACCCCCAATCTGGCATGGTGCTAGGTTGGATCTCAATGTTGGTCTTCGGAACTTCAAGTTGGTTAAGTCTTTTCGTTGTTGGCAAGTTGGCTGCTTGTATGTCAAGTGAGTTTGGATGGCAAGAGTTGAAGGCTGGGAAACTAAGTCGTGGTTCCCGGCTCCCTTTGGGATGCCTGCGCTACACAAGCCATCCAACTCAGCCGACAGGTTAGAGCCCGTTCCCAAGAGCTTAACCCATTCACGTTCATGCAAGGAACACTCAGAACCACAAGCCGCGACAGATATGGAAACAACCAGTTCCTGGACCAAATGGTCCCGACAGCATACAGCTGGCGTCACGGACCGAATGGTCCCGACGGCATACCGTTGGCATCCCGGGATATGACCCTCAGCTATGTGCCAAATTAAAAAGTTTGAAGCGGCCTTACAACTGGCGCTTTTACCGAACACTGAAACCCAGAAGGTAATCAAAGTCAATTGAGAAAAATCCCACTTTATTAATAAATTTGAGAAGGTGACATTTCAAGTGTGTGACCGACCCTAGTCTCCGGGGCGCTGGCATGCCAAGGCGAGTGCCAAGACAACATTCCAGCCAAGGAGGCTGAGACTTGGTTGGAGCTCGCCCTGAGTCGCAACCCACACTCCCCTATAGTATTGGTGGGATTCGCCACCCTCCCCTCATACCAAGTACTCTCCAAGCTGGTAAAGCACGTTTTCTCTCTTTAGAATTTTCTCTCTCTAGAATTTATTGATCCTCAGGCTTCCTTTAATCATGCCTAGATCGTGTGAGGTGATTGCACATCGATCTGAGCTCTTTGGACTTAGCTAGAACCGATCAAAGATTTTCAGCCATAGGAACTTGGCATCGGCTGGATTTTGGTTACAGTGGCGCCGGGAAATCATAATTTTACAAAAGTGAGTTGCAACTTGTGATTAGTTTCGTATAACATGCAACACAACATATATGAATCTGCTCTTTCCAATTACTATCATAAAAAATGCACACAACATGACAAGAAGTATATAAAAAACATGCGACACCAATTTCATGTTTAAAAATAAAATAGAATTTTGATTTTTGAGTTTAAATATCACTCTGACTAAGATAGGTTTCTAAGATAGATTGTGCTCAGTTACTTAATATGTTTATGTGATAAACTTTGGCCTTCTATAGTAAAGTATTAGAATCAACAAAATATGAAACATCTCATTGATGTCATGTACAACGTGCGAGTTACATCGTATGTTCTCTTGTGATTGAAGAACTATTGTATTGTAGTCTTTTTTTGGAAGGCTTTTTTGAATTGTATTGGATGAAGTTCCAAGATTGAAATTTTTGGAAGAGTGCATGAGAGAGGATCATCTATGGAATTGCCTCAAAATCATTTGACTCGTGGGATTGTATATATAATTGATTGCTTACAAGCATGAAAGAACTAAACGTGTGGATACACAAGCATTAGTAAGTTTCCAAGACACGGGAACAACGTAAAGTTGTTGATAAACATATTATTTGTAGAAAATAGTAACATTTGTAAATATTTGTTGCAACGATTCTCCTTTGTTATTATATGCTAAAATGAAAATGCCCTTCCATGTGGTGGTGGCCTCGACTAACGCCTCTTTAAGCTTTGTGACAAAATTGAGTTGGTGGTTGGTAAAATGCAAGGCTTTATAGTCCTAGGCTCAAAGGATAAAATTTGGTTATGTAATTTGTAAAATGCATAGTGTTAACGAGCTGTATTGTCCCGAGCTCATACTAATACGAGAGTGATGTATGACAATTCTCTTAAAGTTGACATGTCCCGTTTAGGGGAGTTTATCTAATAGATCGGTTTACGTTTTGGATACTTTTAAATTGCAATAAATATGTTTTTTCATTTTATGAAGTGAAATGACAAAGCTTATTGCATCCGAAAGCGAAGTTTTACAAGGAATGTTCCCTATAAAATTTATACGAGAGATAAAGTTATTTTTAAAAAATAGGACAATGATGCTCAAATTGCTAGAAATAAAATATTTGGATAGCAACTTTGTGATTGACGGTGGAATGTTGGACCCATGTTTTATCCAAAGTATAAACGAATGTTGATTGGCAAGATATCACTATTTTTAGCTTGAAGCGCTATGATATCATGACGTGTCTCACTTTGGAGAATCTAAGCACTAAAATGAATTCTTATTTTGTTTTAACTTTCTAAATTGCAAAGTTTGTGTTCTTTGTCTTTTGTCAACTCTTAAATAATTCTTGAATTATGAGCTCTAGGCCAAAGAGTCATGATCACCACATGGCATGAGTCTCATTTTTTGTGAAGGTTTTACTCCTACCTCATTGAACTAATGTCAATAAAAGTATTACATATACTAGAGAATGAGGGTAGACTACTTTTGGTAGGTAAATGAGCCTTGGTCTAGCTTGTAGCATGTTAGGGTGAGACCAAGGTAGATGCACTTGTGAGAATGGGTAGCCTACTCTCGTTCTTTGGCATTAAAAGCCAAGGTGGCATATTCTGTGAATCTACACTATTCCTTGGTGTTAAAAGCCAAGGCGCCAATTTTGATTGCACATTAGGTAGGCCCAACCGATTCTAAATTTTGGCAACATCTATTACTTTGGGCTATGGATTTGCGAAAATGGGTAGTCTACTTCTATTTCTTGGCATTAAAAGCCAAGGTGGCATATTTTGTGAACATACAATTCTTTGGTGTTAAAAGCCAAGGTGCCAAATTTGATTGCTAATAGGTCGGCCGAGTACCCAGCCTATTCTAAATTCTGGCAACATCTATTACTTTCTTAATTCTACCACATAGCGCTCTCAAGATGGGTGGAATAAGTGATCTGATTTGACACCTAGAATGGGACACCCTCCTACACTCTCACTTCATATGCCAAATCATCATAATAACTCTCCCAAGCTAATACACATCACCCATTCACCCTCTCTAACTAATACACCTCATCCATGCACTCCACTTCACCCTAAGTCCAATTGGAGTCTTCCTCACACCTCATGCATTTGAACTTGACACCTCACTCACTTTGGAAGGACTCTCCACTCTCCATATAAGTGGAAATGCGCCCCTCTGCCTAGAGGATGGAAGGATGTTGCATCCAAGCTCTGCCATTTTGTTGTTTGTTGTGTACAGGTGCTTTGGAGAAGAGGATGGAGGCATTAACTCAAGGAGGCTATGCTATTTTGTGATTGCAGAATTTTTGGAGCTCAAACCCTCGGATTTCTATCTCTCTTTCACATCACACCCAAACACACACACACACTCTCTCTCCCTCTCTCACTTTCACCTTCTCTCGAAACCATGGTATGCTCTTGAAATTGGTACCCATATGTAAGAATGGCTGATCAGTACTCATGCATGTCAGGCTATCTGTGGCCTATTGTCCATGCATGTCAGGTCTAGAGCTTGCATGTCATTCAGTGGCCTATTGTCCATGCATGTCAGACCTAAAGCTTGCATGTCATATCATTCGTGGCCTATTGTCCATGCATGTCAGATCTAGAGGTTGCATGTCAGATTTGAAGCTTGCATGTCGTAGCATCTGTGGCCTATTGTCCATGCATGTCAGATCTAGAGCTTGCATGTCAGATCTAAAGCTTGCATGTTAGATTTGAAGCTTGCATGTCACACCATGCATTGCCAAATGACCATGCATGTCACTTCATGACTGTTGCATGTCAAGAATCTATGAACCCTTATGATTGCATGTCAAGAATCTATGCACCCTTGTGATTGCATGACAAGAATCCAAGATCCAACATGACTGCATGTCGGAAAGATTAAGACTTATGAAGAAATTTCTATGCTTTTGTTAAGCTAGATATGGAATTAAGATCATTGAATATGAACTAAGTCCATGTTAAGATTATGTTCCTACATCTTAGACCCCTATTGGAATCCATTGTATATGTAATTGGCATTGGCCAATTGGATTTGCATAATGACAAGAAAAGAATCCTTCGAGGGGGTGGGGGGGACCACTCAATGCTTCCGCTATTGTGTGAATGAATCTATGTGATGCAATGTTTTTCGAGTTTTTGATTTAAAGTCTTATTTGATTTTCATTAAGTTGATTCGAGACTAGATTTATGTGAATGATAAGCCAACTAAATCTTTTGGCCTTAAGAACTTAGGATAGGCCTTCACCCTCAAGTTCACATGGTATCTTTTTGTCAATGATGTTGCTTGCCCAAAGTAAAACTACTTTGGTTTTGGTGCATTTTGACTTGTAGATGTGGATGTTCTTCATCTCTTTTTAGGCGTCTTTTTCTACATTCATACGATTTATGTAATGTACGTGTTTGTAAAAATTGAATGAGAGCAAACTTTGTGAGATGAAATAGATAAACAAATTTCAACTTCACCTATGTGACACTTGTTGATGCTACATCTTCTTTTTTTGATAACCTCACTATTATGCAATAAAGTTGAAATTATTATTTAAGTATTTTGCTATAGAAACAAAAATAATATTTGTTGTACCTTATGTTTTTGTAGTTGAGGGGGAGAATAAACTTACCTTATAAAAGAAAAAAGAAAAACATGCTTATACCTATGCAATTAGAAGCAATATCACAAAAGACCAACTAGTGGAGAAGCTCTCTACCACCACTTTTGACATCCATGCTTCAATCACAAATTAGTGAATCCAAAACCAATTTCCCTGAGAAATCAGCACTCCAATCCAAAGCACTAATCCAAGTGCTTTCACTTTCCAATATGATGTAGAGCTTGTCTCCAATCCCATTCAAGATCGCATCTTAGTCGAGCTATGATACCAACGTAAAGACTACTAGGGAAAACCCCTAAGATGAGGATAAGAAAACACAACAAGAGACATGTAGGAGCCAAAACCTTCCAACCAAACCTAGATCAATCCTAGATCTAGCCCCTGAGCCATGCCTTGTGAAAGCTAGAGGAAAAGAGGGCAACTGGTGACCTGAACCAAAGTTGTCGACAAGAGAATCCCTACCTCAATATATAGAAAGTAGATTCTTGTGCATGAACCCATGCAATCCCCATGCAAGTCAGCTATAAATAGGTCACAGTTCTTCATGCATTCCTCCTGCCTATATCCGTCACACTACATGCACTACTCTCCATATGTCTCAATTAGAGTGTTTGGGTCCTCAATGTGTCTCATTAGAGTGTTTGGATCCTCTCAAGGTCATTAGTCACAAACAGGCCTCGACATGGAATTAAATCTCGGCATGGCTAACAAACTCGAATATCGAAGGGCCGGTCTACCATATTAGGAGTATTCAATGTCCTTAGTTGAATATGGCCATAACAGCTTGTATGACCCATCAGTTTGAGGTTCATTGTGGCTATCTTCTATGTTCAAGTTCGTATGGCTCATTTGTTCCGATTTCATGACATATTTTAAAATATGGTATGACCAATTTGTGCTTGTGATTCTTGATAAATTCTGAAGGAGCGCAAACACTGGTAGGATAGAACAAAATGCTCTAATACCAATGTTGGAAAATGGGAGAAGAAGAAATAGTGTGGAACAACTCCCGAATCGATGTGTAGGACCGGTTAAAAACAAATGTGTGTTCAGACATTAGTCTAAACACATCCACCAAAGAGTAGAATTATAAGGTTCAACACAGAATAATGATGTAGAATGACTAGGCTTGTTCCTCATACGTCAAAGACAATCGTCGTCTGAACAGATGTTGAGGAGTCATAGACGTCTGTGTGTTGCTTGTATATCACATTCAATGCTTGTAATGAAGCAAGAACAACAAATTGATTACAGATCTTCGCTCTTCTCACTTGTTTCCAAATGAGAGCTGGAGATGTATTTATACACATCGTTCTTGTTTGTTACAAGAATCGTTTTAACTAATCCATAATTACAAGACTAGTTTAATCTAAATTATGCAGTTGGTCGTGAAATAATGTACAACGACATCTATACAGATTGTACATGAGTCAGGTTTAAGCTCCACTTTGGGAGCGTGAAGTTGCACCATTGTAGAAGTCATAGGTGAGCCGTAATGTTGGCTTGGCGGTTCATAACAGTCGCAACGTTTGTCACAAGATGTAACTTGCGGTTCCCTTTGGTTCATGTCTTTGCTTACAACCGTAAGGCTGACTCACATGGTTCGATGCGGAAGATCGCAGCCATTGCCTTGGCGGTGGCATGTAGTTATGGTCTTCGTTTACAATCATAAGGTTGACCCCACATGGTTCGGTGTGGTAGATCGCAACCATTGCCTTGGCAGTGGCTTGCAGTTCTAGTCTTCGCTTACAATCGTAAGGTTGACCCATACGGTTTGGTGTAGTAGATTGCAGCCATTGCCTTGGTGGTGGCTTGCCATTGCCTTTGGTGCCTTCATTGAAACCGTTTGTAGTGCAGTTGCGGTTGTTTACGGTTTCTAACTGTGGGGCAGTTTCCGTGTATTTTGCAGGCTGTGCAGAAAACAGTTCATTTCTGTAGACTGTGTAGAAAAGACTGATTTTGTTGAAGACGTTGAAGATGGCCAGGTCTCCAATGTTCTTCAGATAACTTAAACTTGACATTTGAATGTGAAAAGAATAGGATTGGTTACCCTTTATGCTTTGATCCATGGATGAAGATTTAGCCGGAAGCCCGATGCAATCGTTCTTCTAATAATTCGGCCCGTTTGAGTTCAAGGAGAAAACTATGAGCTTAATTTCCAACAGTCCCCCTTAAGGTCATGGTTTGTGCCTTGACAGTCTTGTCAAGTTTAGCAAGTTAAAAAACTTTTGGTGCTTGATCCTGGGACCTGACGAGAGGGATCATCAATGACAACATCTCCTAGAGTGCAAATTTCCTCGCACGAGAGAAACAAGGCCAACTCGACGTCGAGAAGATTGCGAAGAAGGGCCCTGGTAAAATGTGTGTATGTTCTCGAACAACATGAAAACCACTATCATGAGCAATAGCAGCAAGGGCATCACAAATGAAATCATGTGAAACAATACGTTCTCGTTCTTCACATGAGGAGCAGCACATAAGATGAGTAGTCAAGGAATCCAACACATGGCACATGAACAGTTAGAGAGACCAATTAACATTGGATGTGGAAGTCCCAATCTGTTTGAAGGGCAGTTATAAACAAGTCATTATTGAGTCGGAAGAGTGGAAGAACTAGACGTGCAACCAACCAAAGCCCCTGCACCTGGACCAACACATGAAAGAAGACGAGTTCGAACTGCATTAGAAGGTGAATCATTAATAAGTTGACCAAAGGAATAAGAGTGAAGATGCTCCATGATAGTCTTCTGAAAAACCAGCCACAAATTTGTGACCAAAGACTCAAAGGAATGCACAAAAGATTGTATGAGCGGTGGAAGTAAACCTCGAGCAGTGCGAAGAGCATTTTGAAAAGCAAAATTGCCAGATGAGCCATCGAATCAAGAATAAGAGGCTGATTACCTTGTTGGAAACCTGGAATTAGTGCAGAGTCAACAAGAGCCCAACTTCTGAGAAAAGCTGCTGGTGCAATGCAAGCAGTAGATACTAGGCCCAACACCACTTGAGGAGGCATGAAGAGAAATTTGCCGCTTAAAAAACTGACATTCACAAGTGTCGAAGGTTCTTGGCCCCAAAAGATGACCAATAAAGTATTATCAAAATCCCGAAGTAAGGATAATATGTCAGGTGAAGGAGAAACGCAACGTAGAAGATAGCCAAGACGTTGAGCAAAGCACTGAGTGAGAATTCCAAATGCAACCTGAGAATTTCCAAGCTTTGGCAACATATCCGAATGACGAGCAAATCCATTTAGAGCTTCCCGCATAAATGAAGTGACATAACCAGAAGAACCAATGGGAACACCCAATGTCTTAATGCCAAGTCGAGGAGTAATGAACCATTCAGGTAAGGAGATATATGTTGGAAGGCCTTTTGGGCACCAAGCAACGCACTTAGACCTGTTCACTATAAGCTCAATAGAAGAAAGTTGAGCTGAGAAATGCAAAAAAGCATGGATGACTTCACTAACAGGCCCCACAATATGTGTATTGTCCACAATAGAGGGGAATAAACAGGAGAAAAAAGTTGTGGCTATAGCACGCAATGCACGATAATGTGCCAAAGCAAAGAGAGGACCACCTAAGGGATCCCCATGTCAAGTTCCCCGGGGTTTGGCATTTTGCGAGTAAATTTTTTGCGAGTTTTGCCAAAACCCCGAGTTCCCCCAGCAGAAGAAATGAACGGTAACATCACCAGTACGAGAAACATGACTAAAGTATAAAGGAGAACTATTAGAAAGGAGGCATGAATTATTTCTTAGTTCCATGCCACAATTTCTAGGGCATGCCTACTTTTCAACCCACAACTCCGCAAGTGCATGATTGTTATGGGGCGACAAGATTGAAGCATGCCAAGACGTATTAGAGAACCAGTGGCTAGACATACCACATGCTTGTTCCAGAGATCCTATGTCAATCCCAAGGACGAGATGTGCATGTGAAGAGGCCCTTACCAGACTCTCACCATGCTCTTGTACTTGTTGAGTTGAGATATCTAAAACAATCTAGAATGCTAGACCTCGATCTTGGACCTAACTAACCATGGACCAATCAATTGAGTGTCAATTAAGATTGTTTTCAAACACAAAGGGGGGCGCAATGGCGATGATGAGTCACCACATACCCCCCATTTGTTCCCTTTTTCTCTCCGTCTTCATCCCCATTTCACTATAAATGTGTATAATGGGCCTCTTGGCTTGCATTTTGAAAGCCTTCTTAGCCTTTCACAACCTATTTTTCCTTTCATATAAATGCAATTTTATTTTAGCCTTTCCAGTTGAAAGTTATTATTTCAAAAAATGGTGGTAGCACCCTTCAGATTGAGTAAAATATTTAGTTATGAAAGTTGCTTTGGATTTCACCTTTTCATCCAAAAAGAAGATACCCACCTTTCAAAACATAGGCTTGGTGGGCCTTTGTTCTCTCTCCTCTATCCAATAACAACCCTCGCACCTAAAATTTCAAATCTCAAGCTCTCCTAAAAAATAGTGGCCCTACAATAGTGGAGATACCACGGGGGGTAGTGCCTAGCATCTTCACTTACCCCAAGTCAGCATATTTTTAATGCCATGGAGTAATGGGCTTCCTATCTTTTCTCTCCAATGAGCATTGACTTTATTGACAAATATACATGCCTTAGGCATGTGTGTAAAAACACCCTAATTGTAAGCTACAACAATCACAAATCACAGATAATTGTAGATAGGCATTGGGATCAATCGAGCATGGTTAAGTGTGCTTAATCAGGGACTTGATGAGGGTTTTGACAATCTGCGAGTAAATTTTCTGCGAGTTTTGTGAGTTTTTTCCTCAAAAACTTGCAAAATGCCAAACCCCCTTGATGAGGACTGTTAGACAAGACTTCAAAGATCCTGGATCAAGAATTATCATCGGGTGCTTAGTCGTCACAATGAGAAAGTTATTGAAGGCACGATGAAGCTGCCAATGTCCAACAAATAGTGTTGTGCCCAAGACTTCCTACCATTATTGGGTAGAAAACAACAAAGGCCATTCTAAATGTAGCTGCCTCTCTTTGCAATCTATATTTATCTAGCAAGCATACTTTTCAATCTACATTTGACTACCATGAGGGTTTTAATTTTTCCTTTTTCAGGACGTTGTGCATCATGTTGATGATGTCCATATCCACTTACTTACATCATTTGAGACCTTTCGGAGGGGTCCCGTTGAGAAAATTTTTCCATCATTTTCTACAAAATGAGAGATTCACTCTCTCTTGATTGATCACTCCATCACTTAAATAATGCACATATTTAAGAGCATTTGTGAGTCAATATGGAAACATAGAAGTGGTGAGAAAGACACCCTAACAACTTGTGTATTTACAAGAGGTTGGGTTAATAGATTCCATTGGAATATCTACAATGAATGTGGAGGGCCAATATTACCTTTAGTGCATTAAATTCTCAAAAAGAAGAGCTCTCACATGTGTGACATGCAATAAAACATATGAAAATCCATAACGGCTTTGCACATTTCTTATGTCAATCATTCACCAAGGATTAGAAAATTCAGTGGGTTATAATTCCATGTTTTGCCTAAGATGTAGCAATTCATACTTCCAATTGCTATTTGAGATTACTTTGGGGGATTGACATATGAAGCAATCTATACAAATTGTCGTCAATAGTTAGGTACATATGAGACTCATAGAATATAGTATATGCCTAGATCCTAAACGTCTTTTTTACACATGCTTATTCAGGCAAGTGTTGTTTCATTTTGTAGGATAGTTTCCAAAAAAAACCCTTCACAATGAAATAGAAACATTCCAACCTACAAATGATTGAAATGGTATGCTTGTTACAATGATATTTTCCATCTTCTATAGGAGAAGGGCATGAACCATGACAATCTATATGTTTCAAATAATGAAATCTTGGAATGTTTACTTTTTCAATATACTTGTGAGCGAATTTATGATGCCATGGAAAAGGCTTAAGAAATGGAGAACAAATGATTAAAAAAAAAATGAGAATATGCTTGTGGGGTGTGCATGGACGGTATGTAGGATTTAATATGTATAAGAGTATATGTTTATTGCATATTCATGATCAAGACATGTCTTCTTGATTTAAGTACAAATTGTTATACTGCTATATGGACATAGGGAGAACACTGTAGTATTTTGTCATTGACATAAAGTGGCTAATTTTCAACAACAATCACTCTAGTGAAAATGACTTGAATTCTATTTCAGTTGGGACTAACAATACATCTTTCATCTTTGATGTAAAATGACTCAAGCTTATTCATTATGGAAGCAATGCCACCTAGAAATGATGTATTGGGTTCTTTGCAATTGATTTCACAAAACATATACCAATGAACTCGAAGGACACTCAAGTATTGCCAAAAAAATTACAAAAAGGTGACAATGTCTTTATTGCCATGGATTCAGATCATTTATATCACCATCGTTCATATTTAAAGAACTTATGGTTTTTTTAACTCATGAGCTAATTTTTTTCTTGAAACTTTGTCATACACTATACTTCATTCAGATCTCTAAATTGACAGTAACTCCACACTCTTCGGTGGATGTGTGCAGACTAACGTCTGAACACGCATTGTTTTTAATCGGTCCTACACATCGATTCGGGAGCTGTTTCGCACTGATGAAAACAAACCATCAAAATTGTTAATGGCTTACAACAAAAGTAGCAATGAAGACTATGATTGTTGGTATCTAGACAGTGGCACAACCCCAACACAATGACTCCTCGAAGGGAGTGGTTTACTAAATACGAAGCTTGTATTAGACAACAATTCATCTATCTTGGAGACTCAAGCACCATCCGCGTTGAAGGCAAAGGAACAATCAAGATTCTGTTCAATCTTTTCTATCTCTGTTCCAAATGTTCTTCACGTACCTCAGGCTATCTAAGAATCTGTTAGTCGATTTCAAAGATACTATGAGGGCCACACTGTTACTTTCTCATCTAAACAGTGTACAATCTTCGATGAAGGTACTACTCTGAGTACCTGCACACGAGTCAAAAATTTTATATGCATAATCTGACTCAATTGCTTTAGCTAGTACTTCAATGAAAATGTAAGCAATATGCTATATTGTGGCATAGTCGACTTGGACACGTGATACAGATCACTTTCGTACATGCGTTGTAAAAATTTAGTTGATGGATTACATTTTCTCTCTTTCATTAGATAGGAAATCATTTCTTTGCTGAATCTTGCATATATGGCAAACACTCTAAAAGTAGATTTCCTAGAACACATTCCATTAAGACAAAACATGTATTAGATTTTGTACATAGCGATTATGTGGTCCAATGCCAACTCCATCCTTCGGAGATGCACTCTATTTTATCACTTTCATAGATGATTATTCTAGATGGTGGTCTACAGTCATGTTCATAAAGCACAAATCAGATGCCTTTGCATGCTTCAAGAAGTTCAAGGTCATGGCGGAGACCAAAATATCTAATAAGGTGAAAGCACTCCAAACTGATGGTGGCGGTGAATACATCCGACTATCTAGCTAAACATGACATTCGAAGGACAACCTCCTACATGTTTCAACAGAACGGAATTGCAAAAAGGAAGAATCGAACTCTTCTAATTAAGATCTATGCTACATCAATCGCACTTACCTGCGAAATTCTAGACAGAAGCTACTGCCACAGGCCGTTATGTTCAGAACAGATCCAACACCAAAGTTGTCCATAACAGAACTCCTTATCAAGTTTGGCATGGACACAAGCTAGTATCAGCCATCTAAAACTCTTTGGGTTGTATATGTTTTGTTCATGTTCCTAAAAAAACTTAGGAAGAAACATGGAACGAGAGGTTAAATAAATGTATTTTCATTGGCTATTCTGATGAACAAAAGGCTTATAAAGTTTATGATCCATCGACCCAATGTAGGCATTTGTTTCTAGGGATGTAATCTTCAAGGAAGATACATTCTATGACTTTAAGCAACCATCAATCAATGATGCTGTGTCATTTCATCCTATTCTACACATCATAGAATCTTCCACTCGTGATGTTTCTTCTACAGAACCTGCAGAGCTATAGCTATAGAAGCCGAGCAGCCGACATCACTTGTCCTAGACCAGACCAAGCTAGCTCGGAGCAGATCTGGACAAATTCAAGAAGAAAGCACTATCTCAATTTGGGTCAACCAGTTGTTCCTCAAGGACTTGAACAGTTCCTGAGAGTTATGCACCTCAATCTTTATGAGCTTCATCTGAAGATCCAGAGACCCTAGACAGGACAATCAACTCTAAGGATGTTGTGAAGTGGCAAGAAGTTGTGGAAAGCGAGTACAACTCACTTTTGACTGGACACTGTTGGTCGACTTCCCCCACGTCACAAGAGAGTTACTGATGACCAAGTGGATCTTCAAGAAGAAGGTCAACTGCTGATGGTTTCCATCGCAACATGGAAAGCATGACTAGTGGCAAAAGGATTCACTCAAGTCCAAGGAGTGGGATTATCAAAAAATTTCAGTCCTGTTGTCAAAATGTAGGTCAATCAGGACTCTGATTGCATTAATAGCGGTGAAGACTTCGAAATGCATCAAATTGATGTCAAGACAAGGCTTTCTCATGGGTACGTCGAAGAAGAGCTATACACCTTCCATCCGGAAGATCGAAGTCAAAGACCAAGAGCACAAAGTATGCAAGTTGCACAAAGCAATCTATGGCTTGAGAACAAGCTGCAAGAGGAACTTGGTTCGAAAGGATTTACCTCTTATCTCATTCAATTAGGTTTTGCGAACAATTTCGCTGACTGTAATGTTTATTCCGAATACGTAGGTGTCAATTCAGTTCACATAGCTCTGTATGTAGATGATGCATTTATTTTGTCTAATGACACTTTCTTACTGCACGCTACTAAGAGTCATCTATCAAAAGAATTTGACATGACTGATCTAGGCACTGTTCATTCATTATTAGGAATACATATCACTAGAGATAGATTGCATAAAAAAATCTATCTAAGCCAGCAGAAATATCTAGAAACCATTCTAGAAAAATTTCATACGTTTGACCTGGTGAAGATTTCATCTCTTTGTCCTGAAAACATATGGTTGTCTTCATAAGAAATCTAATAATCTTTTGTCTTTATGTGCGGAGCTATGGTGAAACGCTAGGGACAAAGCATTACCTTACCATCCGTCATTGTTTTTTCTACAGTCAATGTATTTCTATTACATTGCAACGTTCACAGACGCTTTCAATTCTTCGACGAGCTCAATTTATTTTAGTTAGTGATTTGCATTAAGGAGTTGGTTTGGAGTAATTAATTTAATATTTTAAGTTGTACTAAGTAACCTTTTGATTAGATTAATGTATTTTTTTGCCGTTCTGCTTCTGCGATATTATTTTATGTACTTTAATCTTCTTCTATGATTATGGGTTCCCATCTTTTATTAATAAAAGCAGTATAATTATTATTTTATGAAACGTGAGGTATGGTTTATTATTTTTATCACACGTGGCACTTTTTACGCTCATTGATCAGAGGCACCAGCAATTTTAGCAGTGGTCTCTCTTAAGGCCTCAGCTAGCCTTTTGGAATGACGATAAAGTTAGAAACGCCGCTAAATTAAGCGGCCCGACCGCTAAAGTAAATCCGCCTATAAACGACGAGAGAAGAGCTTCTGGCGATGGCTGTCGTCTTTTTCTGTTGTGCGAGCTTCTTTCTCGTCTGTTGCACGATCCATGGTTTTCCATGGCGAGGAGGAGATGGGTTGTGCTCCAGAGCACGAGGAGCAGCAGCTGTTGTCGCATGCAATGGCTCAAACACACTCTGGTATTCATGCTCTTCCTGGGCTGGGCTTGCTTCCGCGCTTGGACATCAGCTGTTGCTGCTGCATCTGCGAGCAATGGCGGAGGCATCAGCAATGAGGAATGGCAGAAGGGGATTGGCTCCAGTGTTGCTTCTGTTTGGAGGCGTAGATTGAGGGAAGCAGCGGTTGATGCCTCTGGAAGCGCTGTGTGCAGAGGACGGAGTTTCCTGCAAAGATTGCAAGAAGCAGAAGGATGCGAAGCTAGGGTTTAAGGTGTGCGCAGGCATAACAGATGAAAAGCCAGTTCGTCGCTGCGAGTATGCAAGGCGGAACTGCAGAGGCAGCAACAAAGCAACATCAACTACGTCGCTTTGCATTACTGCACATTGCAGGAGCAATCTTGGATTTCTGTGCCATTGCTCATATTTGGGGTCATTGCATCTTTCGTATTTTTGGCAGAGACAGCAGAAAGCCATTTCTCTCCGGTGGCACGATCCTTGGTGAATATTCTCAATATGTCTCCCCAGCATGGGTGGTGTCACTCTTCTTGCGCTGGGAAATGGAGCTCCTGATGTGTTTGGATCAATGGCCGCTATTCTGGGGGGAAACCCTAGGATCGGAAATGGGAGCCATACTGAGTGCCGGGACATTTGTTTCAGCTTTCGTGGTAGGGGTTGTGGCAATGGTGGCTGCGCCTTTCTCCGTGAAGCCAGTCTATTTTGTACGAGATGTGGTGTTTTATACTGTGGCGGTGGCGCTTCTATTCTCGTTGTACATTAGCGGGATCGTCCATTTTTGGCAGGCGTTAGGGGCTGGTATGCTTTTATCTCTTATTCGTTTTGGTTGTTATCTTTATGGATCTGATACGCCATCTATGGCAGCGTTACAAGATATCAAATTCTCTTGAAGAAAACAAACTTCCCGACCTGGGAAGCTTCAATGATAGTATGTATGTGGAGGCTTCAGACAATCGCAGTACCAAAGGCCAGGATTGGCATAGTAGAGACGTAGAAATTGACAGATCTGAAGATCATGGTCTCTGCAGTGAACTGATCAGAAGAATAACAGGGTGCCAAGAGCGGCAGCTCAACCAATCCCATCATATTTTCAACATCGATCCACCGAAGTCTTTACTGGAACGCTTTACAAATAAGCTATTTTATTTATATGTCCTACGATCATTTCCACAAGCTGGTTTCCCAAACGGCTAAAATCACAGTTATTGAAGGTGAGATACCTGATATTCTTTTTGTGGAAATATGAAAATTTAGCTGATAATTTATTTCCATGATTCAAATTTTTTTACTGCTTGATATTACCGAGTGAATGCATACAAATTTTTGCCTAGTTGATTATTGCAAGTCATTTTCAGGAATTCAACACCGTTCTTTCTTTTGCTTTAAAGCTGATGTTTCCAATAAAACAAAAGTGACACAGGGTCTGCCCTGGCCACGAAAATTGATAGACGATGCTTTTGTGAAGGCTTTTTCGTGCTAGTGATGGGATGCTGCTTGTTCTTGCTACTTAATAATGAAAAGAATTGTGCAAAATACTTTGCTCAGCCATGTGGGTTAGCTCTCAGAACCCATAAGGTATTTATCATCTAAATTGCTAGTACTACACTATGTCAAGGTGCTTGCTCAGACCTGCATTTTCCCTGTATCCTTAGCATTGTCTTTTATCCCATGCTGATTATCTGCTCTACACAAATTGCTGAAAGTTTAAAGTAGAAGGGGGAAACTTCCTTGCTATTAAGTAATCTGATTAGTTTTTTTGGTCGACATCTTTACCCTGAGAGTGCAAGGTTTTTATCATCTAAATTGCTAGTACTACACTATGTCAAGATGCTTGCTCAGTTGACCTGCATTTTCCCTGTATCCTGAGCATTGTCTTTTATCCCATGCTGATTATCTGCTCTACACAAATTGCTGAAAGTTTAAAGTAGAAGGGGGAAACTTCCTTGCTATTAAGTAATCTGATTAGTTTTTTTGGTCGACATCTTTACCCTGAGAGTGCATAAGGTTTTTATCATCTAAATTGCTAGTACTACACTATGTCAAGATGCTTGTTCACTTGACCTGCATTTTCCTTGTATCCTTAGCATTGTCTTTTATCCCCTGCTGATTATCTGCTGCCTCTCTCTCTCTCTCTCATGGTACTCAACGCTATTTTACTCTACTTAGAATCATAAGCTTGGCATGGTATATTTTGTGTGAGGTTTTTTTTTTTTTTGTGGGAAAAGTCTTAAACCCCCACTTGCATTTATTACAACTTCGATGGTCCAGATCGACTGTGCTTCATCCTACGGCTACTATTGAAAGCTGCTTCCACAAGGGATTTCACTTACAAAGAGGATGGCACGTTTCCTCTTCTCTCCCACACTCTCTTTCTCCTTTCTCCTTCTCCTCTTGGCATTACAGTTTTGGAGTTACAGCGCCCTCCCTCCATCGATCGGAGACCATTCTACAATATCAACGGTAAGTGCATTCGATACCTATCTATGCTTGCTAACGAAATGCTTTCTTGCAAACAAATGACAGTACATATCGTACCTTTCTGATAAGCGTTGTAGCGCGGCCTATTCGGCATGCATTTACACTAGTGCATTTGGTTATTTACTTGTATAAGGCATGGATTCTTGCCCGCAGCCCTCCGCTGCTCAGAATGGTAGTAGAATGGCTACGATACATATATTCACATTTGTTTTGGCAACCCATTGCTGGCCAGAAGAGACTATTCTCTGATTATATACTACTTTGTGATGCATACACTTTGCTTACAACTTTTTAGGCATCTCATCGCTGGCCAGAAGCGACTATTTTCTGATATATGATGGATACATTATGCTTATACCTCTGAGAGGCACATACCACGGATATGTATAGCAGTTGTTGATGGCACATCGCTGTTGATCCAGCAATATACTGACACACCACTTGTCCTACTGAGTTATATGAAACATTATGATGAAATCCACCGTGGCTGTTAGCGATGGGGGACCATTGCATTTTCTTACTTACTGTCCAGCGATGAGCTATAAGCTTCTTCTTGACTGTGTGATATATCTTAGCATGATAGGCACTCTCTCTCTCTCTCTCTCTCTCTCTCTCTCTCTCTCTCTCTCTCTCTCTCTCTCTCACACACACACACACACACACACACCCCTGCTGGCCCACTTGCCAACACACACAACTCCCCACATACATATTTTCTGAGTTTTTTTTCATTCATGCTCTTAGAATTTTTTTACCTCTTCGCTTTCTTGGTCTGTCGCTTTCTTTTTGTGGACAGTACTTAATATAGCTGATGATTTGCATTTGACTTATGATACTTTTTAGACAGTCAAACCTTGTCTTTTTTCCATGTTCAATCTATGCAAAACAATGAAATTGTTGGAGGAATTTTGATGTGTAGCTATTTCTCTTGTGAACTTAAATGATGGGTTTTTTACATATGCTTCAAAACTTTGATGTTCTTATCTTGAGTTAAACATAAATCAGAGAAAGTTTCAAGTGAAAAGTAGAAATGGAACTGGAGATGAAAAAGATACACAGCTTAACTCACATGCTTAAGAGTGGCAATTTACCAGTGATAGCATGTGATACAGTAATATTCACGATTAGCAGGCTCACACACATAAAATGGCATTATCTGCTACAATGACATTGACAGTAACACCACCTGAGCCAGCAATTCACTTTGGGAGCCGACAGCAGGAGTAGAGATGATGTAGCAATAGTCTATGCAGTACATTATGGAAATGATCTGACACTTTGTTTTAGAGCTATAACTGGGATATCTGCTCAGTTGGAATATGATTCTATGACCTAAACAATTTAGAGTTATCGTGAGCACACATGCGTGACTTGTGTGTGTGTGTGTGTAAACCATGTTGTTCATTTTGGCATACCATCTTGTTGATTCTTCTAGGTATAGCGTAGGTCTACTCGCAATCCAACTGTAGCAATCTTCAGAGTATTGAAATTGGCGAATTCTCTGTTTTGTGAAGCAACATGAGTTTCTACATGGATCTTTAAATATCTACTCTATTGGTTTTCATTTTTCGATAACCATTTGAAGCTATTTTTTGCTTACAATTCTCAAATATTCTGTTTGAAGGACAGGAGCTCTAACTTAAGTGTATCTTCGTGATGGTTGCAGGTTAAAGTTCTGTTGCTAACTCCAGTGAGGTTGCTGCTAAGTGCTACGATTCCAGCTTCAGATCCTTCACAGTGGAATCGGTTTTACACAAGTACAAGCATATTTCTGTGTCCGATAATGCTTATGTTTATGTTCCAGGCTGTAGTTCCCTTCAATTACCAAATTACGTTCCTGCTGCCAAATTTCCAGCTGCCTCTCTGGTTTCTGGTATTTGTCCAAGGCATGGTGCTTGCTTGTGCTTACTATCTGGAAATGGAGGAGTCACCTAAATCTACACACACATTGCTGGTAATTTTGGCATTTGTGATGAGTGTGTGCTGGATATCATTCATCGCTGGAGAGCTGCTGGGGTTCTTAGCAGCACTGGGTGTTGTGCTACATGTACCTCCTTCCCTGCTTGGCTTGACAGTACTAGCATGGGGAAATTCAGTGGGTGATCTTGTTGCAGATGTGGCAGTAGCACGATCTGGTCAGCCAGAAATGGCTATTGCCGGCTGCTATGCTGGTCCTATGTTTAACATGCTTTTAGGTCTTGGCTCTGCCCTCGCGATCCACACAGCCCAATTAATCCCATCTGCCTACATTTTGTTATATCACCCGAGTATAATTATTGCTTTTGGTTTTTTGTTTCTAAGCTTGCTGGGCTTCTTCTGGTAGTCACATATTCGAAGTTCCAGGTAACAAAGACCTGGGGCATCTGTTTGATAAGCTTGTACATTGTCTTTACTGTAGTCAGTTTATGTACTGCAACCATCACAATTTGATTGCTAAGATCTCTTCAGCGTAGAATTATTATTGTATACGAATAACAAGCTTGACCTCATTTTTATCTCTGCCATTCTAGAATCTGTCTTGAAGGGAGACAAGCTCTAGTGTGCAGATCTTGTTATACAATATCCTTGTATCACAATATGACCTTTTGTGTCAGGAGTGTGGATATATCTACAGTTAAATTATGTATTACTCAAAAATATCAGGGATTAACACTTGTCTCTCTCTCTCTCTCTCTCTCTCTCTCTCTCTCTCTCTCTCTCTTCCCCCCCCCGGCCCTCAAACATATGTATCCTATGCTCCCTATGTTTTCTGCACACCAAGCAGCTTTGTATTATCTGAAATTCATGACCTTGTTTACAGCACTGTTGTATAATATGCTGCTGCTATTGCTTCATGTGTTGAGTCGTTCATACCTTTTGAATTTGTCTAGGTAAATGTAATCTAAGAGGCTTTCATGATAAGACTACAAGGCCGCGCACTAAGACTTGGTTCATCCCCAATTTTGAACTTATCCAATAAACAGCGTACCATACTTATTTGTTTCAAATAAGTGTCAACACAAGAATTAATTTAACTTCTTTTCGTGTTTTAAGTACAGATTCTGAAAGGTAAAATGCTGCAAAGGAAACATTCTGTTCAGAACAATATTCAAATATTTTGATTGTTGGTAGTTAAGACCAATAGAGAGGGTGCTTTTGTTCTTTGCAAGTGAAGGGAGTTCCAAATTGGCCAGCATTTGCTACTCAAATTAGCCATAAGATGGTTTGTCACTCTCCATTGATTTAAATTTGTGATTGCTAAAATTTGGTTTGTGACAAAATGGTATTGGAGTTGCAACTTGCATGGTGACTGGTAAGCTTAATCTCTATAAGTTCACACGAACTTTACTAATCTGATGCCATTTAAGTAATTCCACATATAGATATACTCTTGTTTGAATGATTTGTGGTTTTTACGTCCCTTATTTAGTAGTTGACATGGAAAATTAAAATGTAGATAGCTCTCAAGTGTGTTAGAGTGTCCATTTATTTGTAGGAAAATTTTTATAACTTGTCAACTAAATCTAAACAAATACATGAAAAAAAAAAGATGACATGGATTGCTTGGGATAGATATAATCATTCATTTGAGGCAATGCGCATTAGCCAACATCACATGGGGAAGGAGTTATGAATAGGTAACACCCTTTTGTGTGCCAATTGAATCGTTCATTTTTTTTTTCTTTTTGATAGAGGACTAAGGCATCAAAACATTAAGATCAGTACATGTGATAAGGTAAAGCACAAGTTTTCCAAGTTTTCTATTGTGTGTGGACATGTATGAATGCACACACACATGCATACTTATGCATTGCAATGATCAAGAAATTGATAGCACACATGCTCGCTCACTCTCTCTCTCTCTCTCTCTCTCTCTCTCTCTATCTCTCTCTTCTCTCTCCTCTCTCTCTCTCTCTCTCT
The DNA here is from genome assembly GCA_029204225.1 of Diphasiastrum complanatum. Lineage (NCBI taxonomy): Eukaryota > Viridiplantae > Streptophyta > Lycopodiopsida > Lycopodiales > Lycopodiaceae > Diphasiastrum > Diphasiastrum complanatum. Next base: position 138 of record MU835159.1, on the reverse strand, counting down.
GATGCACATCTCTCCTAGTCATACTTCTAGGCATAAGAGCAAGAACGCTCGTTTGTATATATGTCGGTATTTGCTCTACCAATTTGTATACTTTTTTGTTTTTTTTCATACTTTTTTAATATTGAGAGGGGCCTTTTT